>KB671513.1:0-63260 GCA_000349105.1 Anopheles epiroticus | reverse complement strand
TCGCAAACGTGAAGAGCAGGAAGTTCATTGTTTTGAAAATGTGTGCATTTTTTAAGGAGATTCAGTCCAGCAAGCAAGGAACGTTACAAACTTTTTGAGTATGGATGACATTCAGCTTCTAACGAATCGGAAAGACAACCAATGCAATCTATTTTGCACTAACGAAACTTGAACTTGATTTACGATCTGTTTGCAGCTGTTTTTGAATTTAACTGCCAGCTTATCCGGTATTTTTTGACGTTTTTACTGCTTTCTGCTTGACGGGATTTTTCACGATGGAAATTAATTGTATATTTTAAAACTAAGCATTTAAGGACGAAATAATTCCAATCCAACGGTTGTGCTGTGCTGTTGTTCGTAGACTTTCAATTTGCAGTGGAAAATGGGTTTCATTCATATTAATTATGGGTGGTTTGAAAACCGTAGGAAAAAATAAATATTCATTAAATTTGAAAGACACTAATTAATCATCCGACTGAATCAATTACCGCTTATTGGCTCGGACCCATTTATGCTATTGATTTAAGAACTCTGGCACCCACCCGCGTTGTGTTTGCACATGCAGAATTGTACCCATCTTGTGCACTGATGATTTGTTTTTTTTAAATGTCTATAAAAGGGGATGATGCTGATGCCCTTTTTATGAATATAATTGTTTTTTAGAGCTATGTTAAATCATGTTGGTGGAAATAATGATAGAAAAGGTTTATTCGGCTCATACTCGCTAACATCCATTACATCAACAATAGAACAACATTTCAGTGCAATAAACAATAAAAATATATTGTAATATTGGTAATTATATTGTTTAATTAAACATACAATAATAATTATTATTGTTTAAGCAAAAATAAATAGCACAACTACCTCTAAAGGTAATAATATAACGGTAATAATATTGTTTAAGCAAAAATATTTAGCACACCTACCTCTGAAGATACCACGAGATAAAAGCTGCATTGGTTTTATGATAAATATATATTCGATCGTGATCGTGTGAAATGCAGTAAGAAGAAAAAAATTAATCTAACTATTTATTCTAAATTAGAGTTACGATCTCTGCTAAGTATACACTTTTTATATCATCCTAGTAAGCTTATACAGATTTATTAACTGCTTGTTTTATTGGAATCAGTGGAACATTTTTTTCATGCAAAACAATAGATCACCTGATTGTGTTACACATTCATTCTTATTTTTCTTTTATATTACTATTTTATTTCAATTACTTACTCAGTTTAATGTTTAATAGTAGTGTTGCAGCTTTAGAGGTATATTGATTAATTTTATGTGTCTGAATTCATTTGATTTCACTTAATCTTTTGCTAATATAATTTATTTTTATACTTGGTGTCTTTCCTAAAAACCTATCTAAATTTGATTCGATAACAATTTTGATCGTTTCTTGAAAATGATTGCGGATTGAGCAAATATATACAGTTTTTCTTTATTTTTCACATTTAGCAATCCTTTCTTAACCATTCACTTATACTCTCTTTCAATTTTTTTTGGAGATATAATGCAAACAACCGTGTTTCCCTTATATTTTCCTATATATTCTTAATAAAAGCTTTTTGTTTGTGGTTTCTCTTGCACTCCTGTTTCATCATTCTTCAATTGTAGTTTATTTCTCTGATAGCTCGATTCTTTTACACATTTCAGCTACACATAAAATTCTTTGATAAATTATTATTTTAAAGTATACTGCTAATATTCATCTACTGTTTGGTTATTGAATAGTTGGGTAGAATAGCTATAGTTATAGCTTTAGTAACAATTCACTGGAACTGGTTATCACAAAAACATAACATGACATAACAGAAAAACACCACTAGAAATTTCAACCACGCTTGGATGGACGAACGTTTGACGCTTTTCCATTAATCTATCTTTCTCTCTCTCTCTCTCTCTCTCTCTCTCAACCGACTGTTTAACACACGAACTTTGCGTATGTGGTGCTGTACCAACGAGAACGACCTAACTTTACTGCGAAACGGGGTAAAACTAAACTAATTAGCAGGCGCCACGTTGTGAAATTCCTTTTCCGCAGAAATTCTACAAATAATAACATTTGTATGATCAAGGTATTGCTACAGAGCCAACCACAGGGGTGGCTTGAAACGCGTACTTTCCTGTTAAAATTGTTATTTTTTAATGAACCATGTTTCACCGGCAGCAATTGAAACTGTTGGCGAAACGAAGCATTTGTTTTTCCAAACAACCACTCATATTTTCCTACGCGATTGCTGGCGATTTATAGTTTTGTGTTGTTGTGGCAATGTTTATCTGCGCGCTGATATTTTTATCCCTGCTTGTTTTTGCGGATTCGCAACCAATCGATAGACAAATGATTGCCAAACAGCTCACGGTCACCTTTTTCGCACCTTAATAAGTAATCTACATTTATTATAACCTGGAGTATTTTGAATTGTTGTGCAAAAGAGCACAAGTGTAGTGGCAGATTGCAACCGAGAATGGTTTGTGCTATTCGCTGAAAGCGACATTATTTGCATTCCATTCGTATCGATCCATCAATCTTTCCGTGTTTGACAGTGATGCTTCTGGAGTTGTGTTGTGTTTCGCTATTTTAATTGATTCATTCAACATTGACTAAATGCGCTATTTCATTTTTTTAACCCTTTCACCCCTTCTTAGGATATTCGCGAAAGGAGCGACATACAGGCACGGTCGAAAAAGTTTTCCACCGACGAATCGAAAAAGCTGGACAATCGACGCTTGAACCGATACCGTGACGTACTGCCCTATGACCATTCCCGAGTGGCGCTGAAGCGTGGGGAAGGTGACTACATCAATGCGAACCTGGTGAAGGTAGGTGCTGAAACACTTTGCCTTATGTGCAGATTGTTTACACACTTTTATTCTTTTTTTCTCATTATAGATGGACCGTGCTGGACGGAAGTATATCCTGTGCCAGGGACCGCTCCCCCATACGGTGGGACACTTTTGGCTGATGGTGTGGGAGCATGACTCGCGAGCCATCTTGATGTTGAATAAGCTGGTGGAACAGGCGACTGTCAAGTGTCACCAGTACTGGCCGGCCAAGATCGGGGAAAAGCACCGCCTGGAGCTAACAGGCGTGCAGCTGTCGGTGGTGCATCTGAAGTGTGTGGAGTACAAGAACTTTTGCAAACGAACTTTTAGGTAATGACGGGCGGCCCTATGCCTAACCTCTGTACCGTATCACTAATGTTCGCAACCTGTTTATTCAAACTTCTAGACTGACCGATATGGAATCGGGAAAGAGTCGCGAAGTGATACAGTTTCACTACACGACCTGGCCGGACTTTGGCATTCCGAGCTCGCCGGTAGCCTTCCTGCAGTTTTTGAAGGAAGTGCGCGACTCCGGAACGCTCGACCGGGACGTTGGCCCACCAATCATTCACTGCAGTGCCGGTATCGGGCGTTCCGGAACGTTCTGTTTGGTGGACTGCTGTCTCGTGCTGGTACGATAGATGTGTGGTTTTGCTCCTCTATATTTCTTGCTAATGTATAATCCTTTCCCCTTCGATTCCAGGTCGACAAAGAAGGAGAGGATCGAGTGTCCGTTCAAGATGTACTGCTTGAGTTGCGACAGTTTCGTATGGGGTTGATTCAAACTCCGGATCAACTGTACTTTTCGTACCAGGCCATCATCGAGGGAATGAAACGTATGAATAACTCCGTAAGTACACTGCTTACTAACAAAAATCTCAAGCCCCAAGGATTAGAAAATCAATCTTATCTGTTTTTCTCTCCCATCTGCCCCGTACAGTCGTTCGAGGAGTTTGAAGAACTGTCGGTTGTGGCGTCGTCCAGCCAGCAAAATAGCGACCAGGAGGATAATGAGGATACACCGCCACCGCTACCACCACCCCGCACCCACTCGCTTACGTCCAAACCGTTGCCGGTCATTCCGACGAGCGAAAGCGTACACGAGGACTTTCTTCTCGGCGGCAGCAATGGCGGCGGTGGTGATCGCGACAAGGTAAACAACCTGGTCAATCTGGAGAAGAGCAAGCAATTCGAGATGGGTGACGAAAACCATCACCACCATCATCACAACAATCATCATCATAAGCGAAACGACAGCAGCAACAACCACAACAACCATCATCACCATTCGTACAGCAATCGGCCGTTGCCACCGATCGTGCGCGATAGCTCGCTGTACAAGGTGAACGAGGCGGACAGCGATGGCGGGGACGGTGTGGGAAGCAGTGACAGCGATTCCAACGCGATGAGCAGTGAGGACGAGCTAATCGAGGAGAACGATAGCGACATTGGCGAGGAGGAAGATGACGATGAGGCAAATTTCGTGGAAGAGAAGAACCGGGCCGGCATAATTGGCCGAGACGTTCCGTCCGATAACAGTGATAACGTTAAGAGCTCCTTGCTGGACGAAACCAACAGCACGGCAGCGACGACAACGACGGCCAGCAGCAGCAGCAGCACTACCGCCGCTAGCAGCGGCACGTCGACGGGTATGTCCACTTCAACGTCGGTGTCCACCTCATCGTCCACCACGGCCAGTGCGATCGGATCGAACAACTCAACGCTGGAGTCGAAACGAGGCGACTCCCAATCGGGCGACGAAGCGTTCAATGCCAACTCGAGCCTGCCACCGTTGCCGAATGGTGCGGTTGAAGATGGTGACGATGCGATTTCCAGCCCGGAGCGTGAACTGTACGTAAAACAACACATACTGCTTAGAACGAAAATTATGCTCAGTCGAGATCGCTTATCGTCGATATCCTCCAAAATTATCCAATTTTTTATTTATCCTTCTTCTTCACTCTATCTACAGGTCACCGAGTGCGGAGCTGCGCCGCCGAAAGCGCATCGAGCGCCAGTCCGCAATGGAGGAGAAAATACGCGAAATCAAGCGCAAGCGGAAAGAGGTGGAAAGCAAGGGATCGCCGAAAAAGCGCAGGTTATTACTGTTTTCCATTGCAGCAGGTGTTTGTTTCAGCGTTCTGTGCGTATATCTTTACACCAAGCAAATGTAAATGACGGTTTTTGGTGGTGCTGAGGGAGGAGTCGTTGCAACACAATGCGTGGGCGCGCGCGTGGAGTGAATTTCAGTAAGCGAAGATTTATAGATCCAATATTGCGAAAAGAACTGGTTTGGGAACAGTGAGCGTGTGTATTTAGGTGAAAGGATAATCATTCCTACAGGTAGCGAGGCAGTTGTAAGCAACAAGTCGTATAAAGTCAACACGATAAGCGTGTATTCCCAGCACTTGTTTGTGTGTGTTGATAGGATATAGGCAGATCGATTGTATACCACCACGTATGAAACTGTTCCGTTTTTAAGGATGGCGAACCGTCTTTTTTACCGTGTACCGCATCCGTGGCAGTGTTAGTTTGATGGAGACTTCAATTTTGTGTTCGCCTTACTAAATTGCTAATCGATTTTTGCTTCTAATCATTTTACCTCTCCGCACCTTTAACAGATTGTGGAAAGTCGCATTTCACGAACAACCGACTTCACTTGAATTTTGTCAATGTTGATATATTTCGATGTTTTCTATGCGATTCTATCAACAAATAACTTGGATCACGATGCGCGGAAAAGATTTTTTAACATATTTATTCATATGTATAGCAAAGATCGCAGTTTTATCAGCTCACCATCGGCCCACGTGTGGCACACGAATCTCTACTTGAAAAATGCAGCATAGCTTTTGAAGGGATGTGAATGTGGAGCGAGCTTATTTCTATTTATTAAAAAGAATAAGGAGTGCAAGTATGATCAGCCAACAGCAGCACCACCATACACGTTGCCAGCAGTGTGGAGGTAGTACGAAGGAATCAAGTTATTGTAAATGACACATGTATTTTAAGTTTTAGTGTTGTAGTATGTTATTTTCCTTTCCTTTTCCTAGTTTAATTTACATTGCACTCACCATGCTCCTGGATGTGTTTCATCATTTTCGAACTAAATATTGCTTCACATTTTGACCGCACATTAAGATTTTTAGTTTACAAGACTTCATAGGGAAAATTTTAGATCGATTTTGGACAGGGAAGATGTTACACGTAACAAGCAAAACAACAAACACACATATACAGGACTGGCAAGGAACTCCCTTCGAGACGAATTTATCGTTAGCAAGGCGTATGCGTTGAATGTTGTCTTCGCTTTCGTTTTAGCTATACTCTATGTTATCAATTCATTGTACATGATTTCCACAAGCTTATATAAATATCCCGTTTATGATGTTTCTAGCGTAGAGATACAGGTCATGGTAGCTGGAGGCGACGTCAGTGAGACTTTAGTGAGAAATTATTTTTATACGATCATGTTTCAGGAAAGTGCAGTGGACAGTAAAGTGCGTTTGAACATTCGTGTCCTGTATTAGTTGCGTTTCTAGAATAGCGATTTTTGCATGCACGGGCAGTTTTTGCAATAGCGAAACACTTTAAGCTAATCCAGTCTGCAAATGTTACAGCGATATTGCTGTCGTGCTAAATGTTGCTGTGGGGTTTTTGGGTGCAATCATTCCCATTCCTTTTGGGCTTTGGGATAGGAAAAAGTGGAAAAAGAATTTCAAACACACACAAACCACATCATAACGAGATCCGGTTTGTAACTAAAATTACCTTTTACTCTTCACGATGAATTAGTTCCAAACAGATCAGCCCCACACTGAGTTATCGTATATGTTTGAATAGCCAACATGCACGAAAAGCACGTGTTTCTTTCGTTGTTTTTAATGTAACACTGAACTAATGATGGTTCCGACAATAGATGTACGACGTGAAGAAAATCTAATTTAACGTTTATTAGGTGTTTGGTTCGGCATTTGTAGAAAATTTGAAGGAATAGAGTGTGAGCGCGTGTGGCAGTACAGTAAAGTCGAGTATACATATACATGATTATATATATTTTTATATATATACATCGTCCACGTTTTCTAGACATATTGAATAGTTTATTTTTTATCCCACTTTTCTTTTCTAACCTCCTGTCTTTTATTAGTAGCGAATGAAATTTGTAGAAATGTTTTATAAATCAGCCACCCCACATACACACATACACGACGTGCAAGAGTGTAACAGACGAGGAAACAAGGAGTGCATAATGCATAATTTAGCATGAAAAATTCGATTGGCGATTCACAGAAGTGTGCACGAAAAGGACGAAAAGATATGAAACCCGTATGTGGAGGGAAGGAATAGCGCAGGAAAGAGTGCAAGAAAAGTGAGAATGGGGATAAAAACACCCATACTAGACAGTATACAGTAGATACGTGTCTATTATTTTTGTTTAACCTAGAAGAAAAAATGTATAAAAATCATATATGGTGTAACGGTTGCAGAGTTGTTCTTTTCTGCGTGTGTGCGTTGGGAGAAAGAAAGCTTAATATTGTTGTTGCCACGTTGAATATTACCGGTAGGAGATGTATGGCTCTGTTTTGCCAACAAAAGGATATGGACCAAAGACGCATCACGAATATACGAAACATGGAATGAGATAGTATGATGTGAGGATGGTTAGGAGAAAGACAACCGCGCATAATCGAAACGTAAGAAATTCACTACGCCTTCCTACAGAGGCTTCAAAGCAGCGAAACGCTATTATTCATGTTTTATGTTTCTTCTTTTTTCGTTTTAGAATGCCAACGCTCTCGAAATAACGAAATTTGCGAAACAAAAGAAGCAAGTCCATTAGCAGATTTGTGTAACCGATTTGTTCGCCCACTTAAAGAACTGATCCGTTGTTGGCTGCTTTTTTTTTAGTCAGCTAAACAAAGATACGCTTTATAAATTGCCCAACATAAGAGTTTTGCATCAAAGCAAAGAGAAAGCCTAACACACCTTGTTCTCGACACCTGGCCTGGCACCGTAAAAAGATGAAGGACGATGAGACGATGGCTTAAGCTAGTTTGCCTGCTACATCTTCTCGTTCAACCACCCTTAGAACTGCTACCGGTGAGTGATGATACGTTTTCTGAATGTCAGCTCACACACTCACTACTCCACACCGTAACACATAATCAGAAAAGAAACGCAAAGATAAAAAATAGCACCGATGCAAAGTGTTTGATAGATTAGCAACTAATAGGAGGGATTTAGAGAAGCAAGGATTTGGAGCAAATTACAAAATATGACACACACACATTTTCGATCGAGCAATCCATATGAGCTTTACCTTAAAACACGAAATTACACGTGCCAAACTTTTCCGTAACAAAGCAAATAACCGTATCGCACAAAGTATGTTTCTGTAGGACCATTAAAATAATGATAGTTATTCAATGCACTAAACCATCTTTGCCACATGTGTGAAATAGTAAAAGGTAGGCTGCGGGTAGTTCATGTATTCTATAGAATGTGAATGTATATGCATAATATTTCATAGTCATTTACTTGCTTTTTGATGGCAATAGATGTTGTAGTTAAATACGATAAAACGCTAGTTTGGTTGGATGCAGGTGTAAATTAGTGGTTAAACAAACTCACAGTTCTGGTATTGTTGTAAATGCTTTCTACCCGAATCATAAGTACCTTCTTTTGGCGCATTTGTTGCAAAAACCTCTCACTCAAAGGATAAAAAAAGATACATGCACAGAACAGAAGCATAAACTTATATTTTGCATGCCTCAATCTCTAGATGTTGTTTTGTTATGCATTTTCGTTGTAGTCTGTTTCGAATGTTGTAGCACCTCACGCAGAATACTATAATAATCGTTTTCCATTTTCTTTATTTGTATCGATTGCAGGAAACAAAAAGAAACAGAGAAATGATATTTGGAAATTCCCTGGAAGGTATACTTTATATGTCACATTTAAGACGATCGGTTATACCCCACCTAAAACAAGCAAATAAACAGCGCGCGCGGCTAGTATGGTGTATCGCGCACATCTCCAAAATGTCCAATACATCTGTCTGATTGTGAGATACACTATATACACAACAATTGCAAATATCTACACACGTTAACACGCACCTATATAAACCTATGCACAAAGGCATACTATGGAAGTACGGGTGTACACCGAAGGCAAAAGACTGCTTTTAGCTACGGTAAACTAGATTTAATCAGGTTTTTTTCAGGTGGGATTAATAATTAGTAGAACGAAAGCAAACGGAATTACTCCAATCATATATAATGGGTAATGTGTGGCACATGTCCTAAGATGAATAATGTCAATTTTGTGCAAATCCTAAGTCTAAATATAGCAGGTATCTGCCGAGAATGAGAGAAGAGTGGGGTGGACTAATACGTATAATTTGATTTTGGACAATCCCATACCACATTTACAAAAAGACTACTCAAAACTAGACTATTCTACGATAGTTGACGCAAACACTTAAAGTGCAAGTCAGTAATGTTGTCTAAAAGCAGGCTCGATACCTTTTTTTTACTGTAAAAATCAGTATGAATGATGGTTATTTACTATTAACGATTAATTGCAATATCCGTTTACCCGAATACAGTATCTCGATTTTTTCCAAATTTTTAATCAACTCGGAATCCATTTCCATCAAGAAAGATGGTCATATTTTTCTATTTCTTTAACTGTATGAAAAATGATATTTATTTAACAGTTTACAGTCAATGGCACAACACATTGCAGTTTGCTCAAAGTACACTCAAATTTTAAAACCCTATAGGTCAACCGTACAAATGCGTAATTCGGGAAAAAGTCTTTTTTCGTACTGTTATTTTGTCATCTTACACGTAAGTTTTGTGTATGTTTTGTGTATTTTCATGCCAATTTTTTGCCTGTTACTTTTACCGTTGTTAACACAAATGATTGCTGTTAGTTTCTATCAATCTTCTTTGTATGATGTTTGTTAACGGTTATACGTTCGATGTAACAATTTTACTAACTTTGGTCAATTTTTAACAAATCACTGTTACAATCAGTTGTGTGCACATGAAGGAGTAAGGAGAATCATGTGTTGATGTTTTATGTGCATAATATTTGAGGGGTTTTTACACACCTAAACGACGGAAATTTGGTGGGCTAATATCACTAATGTGCTCTATGAATTGCCAAAATGTAACACATGCAAAGTTCAAACATTGCGGACAAATTGTAATCAACGGTAAAATGGAATTGTATATCCCTTTTGCAAAGGATAGGGGAAAAGGGTAGCGATTAGTAATCAGCAACGTAGTGGTTCCGGTACAAGGGACATTCAGGTAAGGGTAGTTACACGTTTATAAGATACGTACAACAACATTTATAATAAAACTATTGCTCATAAATATTGTAACGTGTTTTTTCATTGATTTACGGTGAAATTTCGTGGAGTAGAGCTATTTATGCATCGATCGTTTCGTTTCATCGAATAGATCAGAATAAAGCTTGTGTTTTTAGTGCCTGGTTGGGTGCTTGACGTCATCTACGATGACGTTTTCGTAAACTGTCAACGTCGATCCAAAACAAACTCCCCTCCGAAACTTGCATCGGTGGTAAATTTGGCCAGATTTTGCATTTATCTCAGTTAAAACTGGCTCGGTTTTAGTTGTAAAACATAGAAAATTATTATGTTTACCTTGTGGTCCTTAGTGGAAGCGTCGCTGCTGTTCCTGAACGCAGTATGTGTCTTGAGTGAGGAACGATTTCTTTCCAAATGTAAGTATGAGGAGTGCTCCAACTAGCTACCGGCCAAATAAGCAATTTCGTTTCGCATTTTCCTTTTCTGCCCAGATGGCTGGGGTATGTCTGCACAGGTGCAAGGATTTGGAGAGCCCGCGTCAACCAAAGCACAGGTACTGCTGCTCGTACGATCGATACGGACTGTTGCCAAAAGTAAGTAATTGCTCAACCCACTGCAGGAAACGAAAAGAAATACGTCTAATGTGTGCCTATCGTTTTTCTCTGCGTTTATTTACAGTTCCATTAATATTCCTTAACATAGTAGCGATAATATTTAAATTACTTCTTGGCTGACGGGCCTGTCCGCCGTCCCGTCGTGCTGCGTATTGCTGAATGAATAAATATATCAACTAACGTGTAACTACAGTTTCTACTGCTTGGTTTTAAGTGACTTGAACTTGTTCTCTAGGCGGATAGAGTACGAATCGAGCTGATAGGCGGCCGCCTCTAGCTTGTCCACCGTTGATTCGATGTCATCGATCCGTTGCAGCAGGGGTTTCTGTAATCGAAAGAAAGCAACGTTGAAACGATTCTCTGCCAAAAAGCCTGTAAGTGCAATACACACAAACGTACCAGCTCCTCATACTTTTGGTTCAATTCCGCATTTTTTGCTGCAATCGATTGTGACATCTGGCGCATATCCGCCACCTTACCCATCATGGCACGGTTCATATTTTCAATCAGCTTGTAATCGTCCACGGTCGAGGCGAGCTCGTGCGTTATGTAGTCACCCGTTTTCTGGAACATTTTCGTTGCCAA
This sequence comes from Anopheles epiroticus, assembly GCA_000349105.1. NCBI lineage: Eukaryota > Metazoa > Arthropoda > Insecta > Diptera > Culicidae > Anopheles > Anopheles epiroticus. Next base: position 51,884 of record KB671513.1, on the reverse strand, counting down.
TCGGGAAAGGTTCGGATCGTGCGCATCGAACGGTTCAAAGCTGGAAGTCGATGTGGAGAGGGTGGGCCCTTTCCGAGGGGAATCGGTAACGCCGTACTCCTCGTCCATGGTTAAGGGTCAAGTTGGTTCTGAAGTAGTGCCGCGGTTGGCCAATTTTGAAGGTGTTAAACCTACACTGCACGTAAAGCGCGACGAACGATTTGCACTGTTTACCTTCGAAGGGAGGCTGTTATTGTTTACCTGTGAAGGGGGAACGGCACGAACAGCGGCCATCAAGTTTGACCACTTTATAGTCAAATTAAATTGAAAAGTTATTGAAAAATAAAACAAAACCAATTAAGTTTGCTTTGGTTGAATAAAAAGCATGAGTCAGAGTTAAAACATAAATTAAAAGAACAATTATGAAACTAATCTAAACTATCCGCCAGCACATAGAGATATTGGTGGGTCGACCCCATAGAAGTCAGTGAATGAATAAAATTTATGAGAAATGAACGATAATATTTAATAAATTTGTTTGAGAGAAATTTGAGACTTAAAGTAGTCTTAAATGATATTATTGCGTACATGAGGTGCTAAAAATAGAGCACAAGTTAAAAAGGAATTTAAATAAGTAACTGTCAGTGAATGTGATCTAAACCTACCCGCGTCATTCAAATTAACCGTTACCTTGTTGGGTAGTATGGACAATGCAATACGGCTTAACTAATCAGCATAATGCTACGTGAAGAACAGGAAGATAGAAAGTAAAAATCAAACAGATAACTATCTTCTACCAGTTGCAATGTGAGTGAATAGAAGAAAGGAGTTAAGGGTAAAATGTATAAAAATGATGGATGTTTTCCAGTTTACGTTATTTTAGCACCAATTTTATCTACCTCGTCTTCATAGGAATCTTCATCAAAATAATCAGTTGATGTTTAAAATTAAAAACAAACATTTTAACCGAACGTGCACCGAGCGTCCTGCAGCACAAAAAAGGTCGCCCGAACCCGTCCCGAATGGGAAAAAAGCTTTCGTTTCTGCTGGAGCTTTCCCTTTCGGCAGCTCGAACCGAACTTTTTACATGGCGTTTACGAAAACAACCTTCTAGTTCGCTTACAATCTGCCCCATCAGATACCCCCACCCCCGCGCCCCTTCCTCCTTACCCATTTTTGCAAATACACACACACACACAGAAGCACTGTGTGCAGTATGCATTTTCACTGTGTGCAAAACACATTCGTTGGATATCGATCGTCCAACGATCAACGGACGATGAGTGACAGAAAGGGCATCCCCTCAATCGTTTCGCGACCGAATGGGGGATGACCATCCACTCGGATGTTGCTTTTACACCGAGCCCCCGATGCGCCGCCCGGGAGTGCATTCGTCCAGTCCGGCACTGCTTCGTATCGTGCCCCTTTTCAATGTGTGCACGTGCAGCGCCGGCATGCTTCGTCCTTCGACGTTTGCGCATCGTTTGGTACGGCGGGGCCAACCACCGAAAACCTTCCATCGCCTGCCCGGGACGCTTCCTGCTCGTCCGTCCTCATGGTCACCGGCACAGCGCAGGGGGGAGGAGGGAGGGGAGGGGGGGGGTGCTATGCTGGGAAACAGGGATAGAATAGGGCAAAAGCTGTACATACATATATAAACGACGTGCAGTAAGCGCACCGCCAGTCAGTTCTACTTTGTAATGCAGTGTTGCAACTAGTGCAGCCCCGGCCCGGGTGCACAGTGGTTCGTGCAGGAACGTGTGCGCGCTTCCCGCTGCTGGTGTGTGCGCGTGTGTCAGTGTGAGTGTGCGAGCGTGTGTGCAACACGCCTGCTGCGTTCGAGCAGCAATTTGTACCACAAACCGCATCGTGTCATGTATCAACGGATCAGGTAAGCGGGTTTGAATTAATGGTCCGCATTTAACTGCCACACCACGTGGACGATGGCGATAAAAGCGGTACCACACACACACACACATCGGGGTTGATTTAAAATCCACCAGCGGTCAGCTGGAGATAAGGAGATAGTGAAAAGCTGTAAATAAAGAGAGCAGCACCAGCAATGGAATTAACGCAAGGGAAATTCAAAATATGTAATACAAACTACCCAAATGCACACAACCGTCACTGTCCAATGGGACTCCTTTACCAGTTATGTTTTGTTTTGTCTCCTCACGGTGCCGTTTCGTGCTTTCGTGATGGGTCAATTGGATGCATTTAAAATGCATGAACCGTTTTGCCGTTTGCCGTTGCGCGGAGTGATTTACTGGTACAGTTTTTCGCTCCACCGATGGGAATACCGGCCAGTACCACGTGGGCAATGGGCGATTTGATACAGACAGTGATACAGACGCAGGAAGAAGCAAGAAATGCTCGCGTGCTGCATTGTCTGCAAGTCGCTCAAAGGGATCGCTAATGAACGAAGGGAGAGAACAAATTTCAAACGGAAGTTTACTTTTTAGCATCATTAGCTTATTCTACAGGGGATTGGGTTGCGTGTGAGCACATCAGCTTGCCAATAGGGCAGGCTACTCGCCCCTCCCTCCACTCCCCACTGGCGGGAACAGATTGATGAGAGCATCCGGATTTCATTAACGAAGCGTATTTTCAGTGATGTTAACAACTAGCAAGGGAATAGCCGTTGAAGCAGGTTAAGTTTATTCTTTTCTGCCTATTGCTATTGCTGCCTATGTTCACCGAGGTTTTCTAGTTATGAGGATTTAAAAAAAAGGCTTTAACGCTGTGTTAAAAAATGCTGTTACATTCGGCAAGTAGGACGAATATATGCAAAGTTTCAATAATCTTTAATCTACAACGTTCATTTACGGGTTTTATTACGCAAAGAGCGTAATGAAAAGTGGCTTGATAAGGGAATACTGTTTTTTGGCACAATAATTAATTATCTCTTTTTGATGATTTTACATCAACGAACCTGATACCTTGTTTGTGATGAAAATGCTTTTCTTACAAAGTATATACTTTTGCTACATGTTTTTACGTTTGCAGACAGTTAAGTTTTGATTGGTGAAGTTAAAAAGTGTGAGCAGGATTTTAGTCTTGTGCTATATTTATGACATGAATAATATAAAACCCGTCAGATAAATGGCCGACACGTTGAACAACTATAATATTTGATGCTTCTACTAGTCTCACTAGCCTAGTTTAGTCTTACTAGTCTTATTTGAAGTTTTGGACATTTTATCTGTTTTTATTTTGGTTTCATTTTAATATAATTTGTTTGCTTTTATCCAATTTTTAAATCAATCAATTATTTACTGAATACATTTATTAACATGCAGAATAATATTTCTGTAGGATAATCTTCATTAACGTTTTCACGAAGCTAAACATGAAGAAGAGAAGGTAGAAACTGATTAAAATTATTTTGATAGAGAAAAAAAAATTAATACTGAACTAGGTCTGCAACAAAGTGCTTTAGTTTAATTAATGAAAAAATTAAATAAGCTTAAAGATGTAAATCTCAACGAATTTAACTTTTAGTCCATTGGCCAATTCCAGCATACTTCTTTTTAATGTACTCTATCGCCTTACCTTACTTGTTTTACATCTTTTCTACTATCGTAATTATAATTCTGTTAATTTGTTATAATTATTTACGTTTTAACGTTTTATTTTATTTATTTATTCAGTTGTTCATTTTTTATATTGTGGTCAATTGTTTATTCATTTACTGTCGTTTCTATGGATTTTTGTGTCAATATGTGTTTTCATTAATTCTTTTTAGCGATTTCTCAAATCCTGTTATGTCTTCGTGATGTCATTTTGTATTTTTTTCGTCTTTAACGTTACATTTTTAAGTTGTAATTTCGACTAGGTAAGACATGCAAGGATATTTTAATTGTTGTCTTCTTAGGTATAGAAGCCTGAACTACAAAAAAAAAAAACAAAATGAAAAGAAACATAAGAATAATGACTACACTGCAACAGACAAATAAAATGTAAAAATTCAACTACTTTAACACAAATAAAAAAAAACATATCAAACGGCCCTCCAGTCAAAAACCACCAGAACCGTTCTCATCGCTAAGAGAAAGGGCAAACCAAAAGGTTGGTTTTGAGCTAATGATACATAAATTCAACCCTCTATTGTACTCTCGCCCATTTCTCACTTTCTTCACCCAAACCCCCACCCCTTACCCTGCTCTTTCATCATTCTTTGCTTTTCTTTCTTTTTACGTTTTTTTTTTGGCAGATTGTACGGCCTCCGACTTTTTCTTTGCATCTGATTCAAGCAGCACCCCATTCCACCGAAAGCCGCTGTGTTTCATCATCACGGGTTGTGTGTGAGTGTGTTTCGTTAAAAAAGTGTGTGCCAGTGTGTTTGTGTGTCTGTACGTAAAATCCGCCAGCCCGTATCCGGTTCCGCTTCCGAGGCGACAATGTGAAAGTGAAGTGGAGTGAAGGGCGCGAAGAGGGCGGACAAAAAATGGGCAAACAACTCCGCAGGAAGTCGTGCACGGGAAAGGGTTGGGGCGGATTGTGCGCCTATCCTATCATCCTACTGGCCCTGAGTGCCCCGCCCCTCACATCTCCCCTCACCAGGGCAGGGCACCCCGGGAACTGACGATGGGTCGCGGTGCATTACGGTGCGTTAAAGTTTTGCATAGCACTGGCCGCCCGACTTTGTGCCCCTTCGTGCTGTGCAAAAGGGGAGAGAGGGGAAACACGTAGAGGGGAGCGAGGGGAGTGCTATCTAAAAAAGGTGGAATTTATTTGAGCACGCGAAAGAAGTGGTTTGCAGTTGCGCTGGTGTAAGTTTGCTTAACGCTGAACCTCTGCTCCGCTCCAAGAAGTGCTGGAGCGTCCGTGCGGTACGTACTGTTTGTGCTGCAAATAGGAAAACAGACTGCTCGAGTGTGCCGTGCATGGCGGCATGTGTGTTTGTGAAGGAAAGTGAATAAAACTGATAAGACTCATCAAATCACATTTTTTGGGTATGTTTGTGTACAGCCATCGCAACAGACATGGTTGAACGGCTAGCCGTTGCATGAAAGTCCTTCGATGCACCTCAGTAGGGTATGGTTGGTGCTGTGGAAGAGCATTTCCATCGTCGATCGTGCACCGCTTCACACCTTCTTCAAGTGACACTCTAGCATGGAAAGTGTGAAACATTTGATAAAAAGAAAAGAAAATCGAGATAAAATCCTTCTGCCGGTAAATTAGTCACGTTCGAAAGGGGACATCTCGCCCTCGTCCTCTCCCTTACCCACCCGTCCTTCGAGATGTGCGTGGCAGGCTCGGCTGGAAGAGCTACGACGGGCTGCCCGCATTATTAGCACGCTTTTAGCCGATCGGCCGGGGCTGTGAAGTTGGTGGATTGATCCAAGCAGAAGGAGACAAACAATCTTCCCACGATGGGAGATGATGTCATATGCATCGACTCCGATGAGGACGACGAGGATGAGGCACCGCCACCGGTTGCTGCGGAGACGTTCGGTGCCCGTGTGCATCGCCTGGGAGCACGTGGACGACGGAGTCGGTGGCAACGGCGCAGAGGTAAGTGAGTGAGTGTGTGACACTATTCACGCTTCTTAAGGTGCACTTGGGTCGGGCGTAACACTTAACACAGCACGTGGCTGGGAGGTTGAACTGCTCTTGGTAGGGGGGCGTGTGACACGTTAAAAGTGTCGATTTTGTCTAGCACATAATTGCTTTCCGCATTCGTTTGCTTTTTAAAGTGCATCGAAGGAGTGAATTGTTACCGAACCGGCTTTCTTTTATCAAGGCACACTGTTTCCATAACGAACTCTGAAACTAATAATCCTTATAGTTTTTATGTTGCCCTTGACAATAGTCTTGTCATCTGCACATCGCTTATTAATTTCTACATGATTGCTTTGATGTGCTAGAATCACTTAAACAAGAATTGGTTAATCTGTAGCATCTCACAATCTGTCTGTCAGGTTATCTTTGGTGTTGAGCTTAAATTTGCTCGAGAGCTTTCCGCGAGATGGATTGAACGGTTCATACTGTTAGTAAATAATTGAATTAACTGATTATTTAACAGTTCGCTAAGCTTGAGTTCACGTAGAGACATTGTTATGGACAGATCTAATTGATTAAGCTCAGAATCAAGACAATATTTTTTCATCGTTGCAACGTTCTCTGGATGGAGATCTGGAACATTTAGGGACTGCGTTTCTCCTTTTTTTGATTCGCTAGTAACGCTAGCCAGGCCGCATTGCTTGTTTCTCCTGGATCCTAATAAATTTATAATTTCTTTTTTCATAATTCTCTGTTTTCTATGTCTAGGAGTGTAGTTAAAGGTAGATACAAAGACAAGGGCGTAGATTATCAGCACAGTTGGAAAAAAGTTGTTCTCTTAAGCAACTCTATTTAAAAGTGGAATTTATTCTTGTTTTGTTGTTTTCAAGTCTTGATAGATAATAAATCATCCTCCTTAATATACTTTACTATAAAATAATGTTTAATTTTTTTTTCTTTTAACGTATAATTTGCGTAGTACACACCAATATTGAGCTACAAAACAAAAACAAAAATACAACGAAAAAAATTTAGCACATTAATGTAACATACTCTCTCTTTTTCAGATTTCTTTGCATTTTATATCATACTAAACCAAAAAAGCTGTTTTAAAAAAATATCAATATAAACTTTATTCAAAGCTTGTTCCCAAACACCACTATGTACGTAGCAAATCGAATCAAGTAATGCTGATATTTGCACATTATTACGGAGTTTCAAAAGTGGGACTCTTGTAAACAGTTTAAGACCTTTGCTTAAAATTTCATGTCCTGCATGCTTCGAACAAATGTTGCAAATGCTCAAATTACTATCCAATTCTAACTAAAATAAGATGTGAATTAGGTTATGCGTGTAGTTACCAAAACGAGGCTTGTACCATTTACCATTGCAATCCACCGATTTTGCACAATTGCGACTGCAAACGTTTCTCCTTTTCTTCCTTCATTTTCATTTTCATTCAATATTGAAACATAGACCAAAACCAGATCTATCAAACAGGAGTTAGAAATCCATGATCTATGATATGAAACCGTCTTTCATATTTGTTTCATTTCTTGCCATTTTCCACCTTATGGATATTTTTTTTATTCCCATTTTATCTTTCTGTAGGTGAAAAAAATGGAATAATTATACTCCAAATTTGTTTTCCATGTAGGTGCAGAATTCTTCTGGTGGAGCGTATTGCTTCACGCAGCCAGAAAAGTTGTTTTGATCAGTCACGACGAGGGACGATAACTGTCAGTTAATACAGTCAATTACATTTCGACATGGTTCGTCACCAATTGAAATGTGAAGCAAATCCAGCGTGCAAGATTCGAAGCAAATATGGATGAACTTAATTGATTTGTGATGAATTTATCGATTAAATAGTCGCCTTCGTACAGTGGCTTTTGGTTGAATAAGCCCCGTTGGACTGGAATCAATTGATTTCTGGATCAAAACTGTTTTGCCATAAATGTGCGTACATGATAAAATGAAAGTTGAACTTATTTCGATATCAAAACCCGTTCGTGCATTTTGAGATGATAACTGGTGTATGGTTTTATCTTATGCATGATTGAAACATGTAAATTTAATTCTTGTCATAAAATGTTGAACATTATTAACATTTTTATATTTTTTCATGAACAAGAATGTTGTTAAAACTGTCTCAATTTTTCGGAGTTCATGGTGTTAACCTGCTTAGTTTATGTAATAAATAATTCATTTACCATATTAATTAATTAAATACTTCACAGTTTTGCTGTTCAACCGTCAACAGTGTTGACGAAGTCCCAAATGTTTTCCCTTTTTTATGAAATTGAGCTAAAGAAATTGGAAATCTGAAGGTTTCTGCATTTTTATAAAAAAAAAACAGACGATTAAGCCAATATTAACTAATTGAAGCAAAAACCTTCATTCTCAGCATAATTTGATTAAACATCAACTTACAGTCGTTTGTTTGAACGTTTTGTTCAAGCAATAATATCCCAATAGCAGTCCGCACCAACCCGAATCGAACGAACCGACACCTTCCAGCTCAAATTCAATTTAATTTCAACTCCCCGTCACACCAACCACCGCCAGGGCTTTTTGGCACAGTACCCCCGTGTTGCCTCTCTCCATCCACGTGTGCAGCATCCCGCTACCATGCGTGTGACCTTCACACCCGACCAGGGGAGCTTTGGCGCCCATCCCGCGGGACACACCTAGCGCTGTCCGCTCTGTACGCGACTACGTTTCGACGCCAGCGTGTCGCGATGGAGGCGTCATACACTTTAACCGAAAACATGACGCCCGCCAGCGTCCCCTTTTCGCCCAGTTGATGCAACTTTAAACGACAATGAGAATTTCTACTTCCCCGTTCCTCTTTTCGCGAGATCTCTCTCTCTCTCTCTCTCTCTCACACACACACACACACGTTGTTCTCCTTGCTCTATCGCTTCATCTCTATTTCAACGTTCCATTCTTGCTCAAGCACAAAAAAGGAAGCTGTCGTGGTGCTGTCACGCCACACGCTGTGTTCGCGTACGGTGTGTCTTCCTGTCTGCTTACATAACCTCAAAGTATCAGCCATGTGGCAGCAGCAGCAACAACAGCAGTGGCAAAACCAGCCGGAATCGGTGATGCAGAGCTGTTTGCTGCCTTCCAGACAGTCTCTACCTTCGCTTCGCTGCCCATCTCCCGGGGAAAGGCTTTTGTCAATTACAATTTCCTCTGGTGCAGTTTTGGGACGAACGGGGATGGAAGCAAAGTGTTCCGCGACCGCCACAACTCTCCCTCTAGCGAACAGGACAATCATCTGCACGGGAAAGACGCTACAAATATTATGTTCCGCTCGGGAATTCTAAAGACGACGTTTCGACGGCGTGCTAGCTTCCGGGGCGTTTGTGGCGAATTTCGCACGGCCGGGAGTTATTGCTGCGATATTGCTAGAGTGTGTTTTGTGTGTGTGTGTATGTCATGTGTGTGTGTGTGTCATGTGTGTGTGTGGAGGGTTGGGCATGTGTGGCAGGGTATTAACTTTGAACTGATATCATGCAGACGACTTGGAAATTGTGTTGGATCTCATCTTGGAATTTTATTTATAGAGTACGGTTTCGGCAAAAGTTACAAACGAGTGTTGGATTGTGCGGAAGCAGCTGCAAAAGGGGTTTCTTCTGGTAAAGAAATGTAGGCGTGTGGCTTTATTTCATAATTAACTACTTCGTTTTGAACAGCTTTCTTTTCTAATTAAGCTTTCATTGTGTCTTAAGACAAAGTAAAATGATTCTACTTGTGCAAATTGCCTCTGGCTGGCTGGCTGGCTAAATTTCTACATTATAGTGCTTTAATACTGTAACTATTTCTTTTGAAATGCATAAACATTGCCGTAACAATTTAAAAAACATTGCAAACACTTTTGAAATGCATAAACATTGCCAATTTTTTTTTTCAAAAAAGAATAATTTTGTAAAGAAATGATATACAATCAAGGGTCTATTTCGGTTATTCCGTGAGTTATCAGTTGATATAAATTGTTCTCACTATTACCATGCCTTTATGATTTACTTTTTTGTATCACATTTTGTTCCTTTACTTTAAGAGCATTTTTGCTTATAGCTTATTGTTGGATAAAACACTTGCAAGTCTTTACGTTTTTATCTCGTTTTTAGAGTTCACAATATAGAATTAATACGTTAATGTCGAGCAGTATTTTTAACAATATTCTTCAGTGAACAAGCGCACAAGTGGATGATAGATGATTAAAAAAACGACAGATGATAGATCAAGATGATTTGATAAATAATTTTCATATATTTTTAATCAATGTTTTTGAAATTATCTCATCCTCCACACACTGTATTAACTGAATATGCGGAAGGGTATGTAATACAAGCCATCATAGTATATTTTAAGTACGGTGGATTTTGCTTATTTGTTAGAGCTATACTTTGATATACTAAATAACTAGAAATATATTTTTCAGTACTTTTGATTTTACCAGGAATCTCAACATTAGTTTTGGTTTATATGAAGCGCATAAATATAGCACATAAATAACATATCAGAAAATAAGGTATGTTTAGTTTTACAAAAACCTTTACTAAAGAGATAAACATTGCATTGCTATGTTTTGCAGCAATATGTATTGCTGAAATTGTAATTATTGTTTATGATGAATTTAAACCGTGATAAACCAGGATAATATTTTGCAGTTATATTTTATTTAAAACCAATTTTACTTAAAAAACAAATCTGAACAATTTATATTTAATTAGCATTTAAGACTAGCAAATAAATGTATAAGGCCTTGCAATTAAAGAGAAATAAAATTCTGGTTTATCATCCGATATCATATATTTAAACCAAATTAAAGAAAATAGTCCGATTAAAAGCTTTTCCTTCAAACAAAAGAAGCTTTGGGACGAGCCCTAATAAGAAGGTCCACTGTATCTAAAAATGATTTCACCACACATTTGTAACACCTTCAATTATGTTCGAAGTGATTATTATGTTATTATGAAAGCATTCGTGCAGCAAATGTCACAAATGTCGGCACACCAACAAACATTACTTTCCCTTTGCTCTTTTAAAACACTTTATGGAGGAACCCGTACCAATCCTGCCAGCAATTCAATTAAAATGAGCGATGGTCTTCTTTGATGAGCAATAATCCTCCGCACTAAACACAAAAACATGAAAGACGGGCGCCCTTTTAATATTTCCCCGGTTTTTCCCCTTTTGCAACGATAACAAAAATAGAGCCGAACAATGCGAACAGCAAAGAAAACACTCTCCGCGGAATCGTACTACAATAATCTTATCAATTGTGCCGTGCGCTACTTCGGTGTTCGGTCGAAATGGGAATCAGTTGTACGGCACGGTCCCGTCCATAGAAATGCCATTCCCGGCGCGTCACTAGAAGAAAATGCAATTGATTGTGAGCGACGGGGAAGTTTTTCGTCCTGCACCAGCATTCCCGATTCCGCTCACACTCAGCAGCAGCCGGAGGTAGGACGGAGCGTAGTCTTGACGGCTTGCTTGTTTGGTAGGAAGGGGGAAGGAGTGGGCGGCCAATTGTGCACGGTCATGCAACATAAATCAGCATCAGCCCCGAACTGAAAACCGAGCCGGACGGACGGAAACCGATGGAAAGTGGAAGGGAAGTGAAGAATTTTAGGACGCTTTTAGACATCGATGCACTTTGCACAGCTAAACCGGGGAATCGGTTCGCCCACTGTGGCCGTGGGGGGAGTGCTTGTTTTAATAGCCAGCCCCCTAATGTTAGCTTACAATTTTCTGCAGATGGAAAAAGCGCCGTAACGAGCATCGCACTCAACTGTCAACCGGGAGTGTAAATAGTGACGAATGAAGTTTTTTTTTTGTTTGAGGTTGATGAGTTGTATTTGATTTTCCCACCTCATCGTCATTAAGATAAGTCAGCTCGATCCGCCTGTGTGCTGCGCTGCTCGTAGGTAAATGTGTCTTGACGAGTTGTACAGCGGGAGACAACAAAGAGAGACTTTTTGTGCGTTGGGTTTCCATCAGGTTTGTGCAGTTGGGGACACCACACACACACACACACACACACACACACTCATTTGGTGCATCACGCTTGGATCATTGGTTTCCATTCTGGCGTGATAGGTATTTCCTGGGCCCCGGCCCCGAATGATTGTGCACTTTTTCTACCGGCACAGTTTGAAGGCGAGGGGCAGTCCCTTTTGTCAGGATACCGATAGTTTGATTCGTGCACGACGCGATCGGGAACGCGCAGAGGAAGTAAGCATGATGATGAGCAGCGCTTCCCGGCACGGTTCCCTTCCCTCTGCGACCGGAATGTCTTGTGTGATGGTGATTTATGAACAAGTTTACGTTCTACCTAACACATTATCTTGCCCGTTCCTTCCTCGGTCCGCCCCAAAGGTCCTGGGTTCTTGGATGTCTTACCATTGTGACCTTCTTGCTGGACGATATTAAATATTAATGGCTTGTCGAATGCATTTTCCCTTGCACTATTTCTCTCTCTCTCTCTCTCCCTTTACCCACCATTTCCTTGTTCTCGTTCCTCCTCTTTTAGTAACCTTGGGCTGCAAGGCATTCAGAATAGTCAGCATTTTTTTACCGCAAGCAAGGGCTGCAGTTGAATGCTGCTATTGTTACCGCTCTTCGCTTGCCAATACAAAGCGAACAGAATCGATGCTAACGATCGCAACAGAGAAGTGCAAAGGACGAACCAAGGGGAAGGTTCCAGAGTTGCTTACTTTTCTCTCCAGTCAGTGTTGCCTGTTGTTCACCTTCTTTTTTTTTGTATCACAACCCTTCCTGTCTGTGCAGAATTAATGGGTGATACAAATAAATCATAAAGGAGGGCCCGTCGGTTTTTGGGCGTTCGATACCATTTCGTCGTGACCATATTCTAATGGCGTTTTTTTTAACGTACACACTTTTGCAGTTGAAGTTTCGGTCAGCGGTGATCGCATGGTGTCCGCATAAAGTAAGCTGCCGGCGTACGTTAATGGAGCAATCATTTATCAAACGTTCGTTTTTTTTTTCATTCACCTCACCTCAGGTGCTTCAGACGGTGCGGTGAAAGTTCAACAAACGATAATTAAAGTGGCAAAGGGGGGTTGTTTATTTTTTGTTGACGGTTGACCGAGAAAACAAAGCCGAAAAAAAAACAAAATATATTGTAAATACGTAAATGAATGCGCGCTCAACACGTTTGGTGGTTTACCTTGCCTTTTTTTTGATACGTAAAATGGTGTTGTGCATTTGAGTTCCTCTTTACCATTCATCAGTGTAATTGCGCTCTGGATGCAATCGGAGGTGCGGTGTGTGGCTTTGGCTTTGGCAATAATGGAAGGTTTTCGTTTGGGTTTTTATTTGATATTTGCGTTCAAAACGAGGCAAATTGTGAAACATTCAACAGACCGGCTACATTACCGTGATTGACAGCGGGTGTAACTGCTATCATTCAGCGCCTTCAATCGGGTCATCACGATTCCAGCGGGGCTAGATGCTTTTTCTTTGTGTAATTATTACATCCTGTTTTTTATTTGATAAACTAGGTTCATGCACTATGAGAAACTAGTAGAGGCATTTAGTCAAAAATTCTTTGAATACATCTGGTAAACAAGTTTTACAAAATTGTGCCCTTTCGCGGAAACACAGGTCAAGTCCTCTGTTGAGAGTGTTTTTGGGAATTTTTTTAACATCTAAAACCAAACCCAAAAAAACAAATATCCTTTGCAAAAGATTACCATGAAACGGTGTTGTATTACATGTTTTAGTGAAGTCATTGTATCTACTATTTAGCAACTAAGGAGAAGCAACTTTAAACGCTTGTGAGTTTTAAACGATTGTGAAGTGAGATTACTTTTTAAATATAAAACCAAACATTTAAAAAAAAAATTTGACTTTTGTAAAGTCTTATGCCTAAAAACATTTTACACTCTACCACGGATGCTTCAAATATCATTTTTATATTATTTTTTATTTTCATTGCTGAGCAACAGTTCTGTAAGAAATAAAGATGAATATCGTAATATTAAATAATCTTAAAAAAATACATTTACTTACTTATCGGGCGCTAGAACCGCTTCGCGCTCTTCGCCTGCTGTAACAAACTCCGAAACGGCTCACGGTCTCGCGCCGTTTTCTGCCAATCCGTTATCCCGGCCTTGATGGCGGACGCCTGAACGCCATCTTCCCACCTCAGCTTGGGCCTACCACGCCTCCTCTGTCCATGTAGACGACCTAAGAGGACTTTACGGGCTGGTATAACATGGCCAGCCCACCGGAGCCGGGTGAGCTGTACAGCTCGTACAGCTCGTCGTTGTATCGGCTCCTCCATTGTCCCTCCCCACGTATGGGGCCAACCATCCTTCTAAGCATCTTCCTTTCGAACGCTTTTACGCAACTTTTACTAAAAAAAATTACAACCATTACACAAAAGAGATTTTTCAAATCATGAAAGAGGTTTCTTCTAAACAGCACACACCGCTGCAAGTCGATTGACTGCTTCCTAGACTTTGGTAGCGCATTGAAAAGAATCATTGAAACGTGACCTGCAGTACAAGCCTTTCTGACTGACTTGGAGTGACTTTGGTTGCAACGTAAAGGATGCATTTTTGATAAGCAATCTTTTTATATACTGCAAGCTACAATCTGAGTAGATATTAAGCCACTTACTAAAGACTACTCAAGCTCGAGACATGTTTATAGTTACAACAAAACTATATTGCAGCGCGAATATCATGTAACTACCGTGTCATCAGTACGTAAATACTGAACCATAATAACGATAACGATAGCTAGTAACAATCTTTTCCCATTTTAAACCTTCTAACCCTCATTTTTACTACAATAATGCTTCCATTTAACATAGTCCAACGTAGAACAATAAGCAATACTATTGAGTTTCAATATGTTTTACGCACATACCATTTTACAGAATGCGAAACGTCAGCACTCTGTTGTTATGCAATCTACGCAACTGTCCTGTAACACGAACACTTGCTTGTCGACAGTTTTCTAACGCGCAGACGGTTAAAACTGCTGCGCTGTGTTTAAAAATCAAATTAAGCACCAATACGCTCCATTTGATCGATAAGGCAAAGCGGCGAACAGCAAACAATGGTGCACTTGACACAACAAAAAACAAGAAAATGAAAGAAAATAAAACACTAAAACCTAAACAAAAATTGCAATCTCGACGCTTCGTGAGTGTATGGCGTGTGTCGTACGGAACTGTCAATAGCGTAGTCGCTATTTTTACTGTTTTCTCGCGTGCTCGCGTGACACGTGTACGGTATAAACGAGGCCCTGGTGCTGCTTGTGCCGTAACACTGCAACAAATTTTCGTGGATCCAGAAAAAAGTGTGTCCCCTTTTCAGTATCGCCTACCCACTTCCTCCACTAAAATCCATCAGCATCCGTTTCCATACACCTGGCACGGGGGCAATCAGTTTCCGGTTAAATAGTTAATAGGAGACGTCCTTTTTAATGTTCTCCTTTTTTGTCAATGGTTCCCTTTGGCTCTCTCTCTCTCTCTCTCTCTCTCTCTCTCTCTCTCTCTCTTTGGCAGCCGTTTTTGTATGGAGAAGAGTTTAGCAAACAAAATGGACGGCATAATGGCAATGGAGCAGAATTGCAATCGAGTGGGATAAATGTGACCCTGCCGCAGTAGGTTAGCACGGTGCTTTGTTTGGGAGCACGTTTTGGGGCGGTTTTCGGGAACGGTGGGTGCGGGACGGGCGAATAAACGGGATCCAATGTCAGCTAAATAGTTTCCGGTTGCATCAAGAAATATTTGCTTCATTGTATCTCTTTATCCCTTTGCGGTCGTTTTTCCGTCCGGCCCTTTACTACCTTCTCGCTCCGTTTGTGCCCTTCCTTTCGCGTTCCAATGCGGTACAATTACGGCTATCGTGCCGTATCGTAGCACTGTGTGAGTGTGTGTGCTCGTTGTTTTTTTTTTATTTTTTGAATTCCATTTGCTTCTCTCCGTCCTTCTGCCTTATGTATTAATTCGCTCCTCTTTTTCGTCTAGATTGTAAGTGCCGTTCCACACCGCCCGACTCCAACCTATGCACCCGGGCTGCATGGGACGATGGGAAAGTAATCGGCTCTCCGGTCACATTCCAGAAGATATTATTATCGTCCTGG
Source organism: Anopheles epiroticus (assembly GCA_000349105.1). NCBI lineage: Eukaryota > Metazoa > Arthropoda > Insecta > Diptera > Culicidae > Anopheles > Anopheles epiroticus. The sequence goes on along the minus strand of KB671513.1, from coordinate 36,266 downwards.
AAGGCATCGTTAAATGCAGTCAGCCCGGCCTGGCCCGGAGGAAATCGGGAAACCCGAGAAAGATGTGTAGCCATGCTGACTGCTTTAGATGACACCCGGGTGGAGGTGTCTGTATCTTGCTAGCCGCGGGGTAGGAGCGTATGTGTGTGTGTGTGTGTACATACCATGGGCGGAAGGACAAAGCCGCGGTATTTCATTATCAAACCACCAGTGCATTTGCAATATAAGAGAGAGAGTGGTAGAGTTTGCTGCTGCAAAGCAGGGCAAATATTGTTGCCCAGCTGTGAATGTTGTTTTTGCTTCGTGAGTTGCCACTCTTGCCGTGCTCTGCTGGTGGAGGATGATGAAATTATTTTCAGTCTGGATCCTAGGCTACCGTGTTTATCTTAGTTGATTTATAAAACTTTACAGTTTCAAGCAACTTTTTTAATTTTTTACTTGAACGATAAAGAAAATTTACTTCATTAAGTATAATTAAAAACACAAATTGTATTTTGTTTTTACAGCTTATTTAGTGTTAAGTCTTTTAAACGCTTTTACTTAGATGCTTTGACGAACTTATGAATATGTTACAATTAAAACAAAATTGTATCCATTCAAATACCTTTTCCTGAAGGCCAAAATCGATGAAGTGAGTATTAAAGTGTGGAAAATGCTGTTAAAGATAAAAGATAGAAAGTAGGACATCAAAGGACGACAAACGCATAACATCGCCCAAAACCAGATAGGACGTGAGAACGCTTCAACACGTTATGCAGCATTGATTTTTCCACCCGTGTGTTGTCTAGAAAAGTGAATCCTCCAAATAGCTTAAGGCGTTTCGACCATTTGCTAAGAGTGTGTCTGGCTGAGACTCAAAGCAGGTTTGCAAAGTTACAAAGAGTGACTGAAAAGATGTTAAAATGTTGAGCCTCGCGGCCTGGTAGCTTCAAGGCGGATCACAAAAATGGGAATGCATGTTCTGTTCTGGCTAGAAGTGAATAGGGACAAACATTTAAGGATCAACATATAAAGAATTGAGGAAATGAAATTTGTTTGCTACTTTGGCGCAAACAAAATTTCTTTCCATCCTGATTTGAAATTGTAACCAGCAAGTTCCTAGGTCGGTTTAACGACTGCACCACGAGAGTAGCTCAAAATATGCTTCCTAAAACAAAAAATTATTATCTTTTGCGCTAAAAAGTAAAGTTTTATGCAGAGCACCCTAGACGGTTAAAACCTGCCTAAACCCACTTAAAGAGCGGCTTTTTATCTATGCTCAACTCAGAACGTTCTGCATAAAAGCTCCTGTACTGAGCAGTCATGTGTGAATGAACTAGAAATAGATATCATGCCAAACAAAAGGCACCACTTCTTGCCCGTTTTCCCCACCAGCCCATAATCGAGCGGCTGAGTCTAATGAGCGTCCAGAGTCTTTACAGAACGATCAAAATACCGCTCCTACAGCCTTCAGAAGTGGTTGAAATGTCATCAAACTCCATCAAATAAATTTGGCTTGATGAATGCAGCAGTCGGAGCGAGATGGTTCGCTAGTACGTTTCCATCCAGCTGGCTCCACTTAACTGTTGGCGTGTAATATTTGCCTTTCATTTGCAAACCCACACCGAGACACTCAAACGCCATCCACCAGAAGTGATGCGATCGGGCAAGAGGCTGGGGCGGTAACGGTGCGTACTGCAGCTGCATGTTCATTTTTCAGGTGCAGACAATCCGCTCGTGATGATAATCTGCTGGTCAACGGGAGCCGGGAGAGAGGAACCTCCATCCACCACCACACCCTCTCCCTTCTCCGGGATGAGGCTTTGTGGCTTTTTGCTTTCACCTTCCCTAGAGTTTGTGGTGGGGTTTGTGGTTTAGGTGGAAGCGTTTTGCGGTTTGCTGGATGTCAACAGTCGGATGCGGCATTTGTTTCGTCCTTGGCAAGCGAGTACCGTTTTAAGGGTATGAGCAGCATGTGCACCCCCAACCATGCATTCGTTTTGCCCCCTTTTTCCCCCATCGTCATTGTTGTGACTATAATTTTGAGCTGACTATCGATCGATCGATCGATCAACTGATGCTGCACTTTCTTCCTTAAATGGCGCGTTTATCTCATTTCGCTGGGTGAGCACGGTAAACAAACAGAAGCGGTCTGAAACTTTGTTCAGTCACTCGACCGGATATGGGAAGCATCTCGAGATAACGGCGAGCATTCATTCCTCTTTCATTCAGCAGCACTCAAACAGCCTTTTCACAGTGGGAGTTAAATTTCGCTTCTATAGAAGCTTCGATAGAAAGACATTTCGAAACCAGACACTTGACAATGCTGGAAGGAGAAAAAAACCATTATAGGAAGAAAGAGTTATGTTGACAAACTCTGCATAATGTTGTACACAGAAAATAGAATAATTGTTGAAGGCAAAAATGGATGAAATGTTTAAAAGATGGGTTTAGCTTAACATGTAAATTTATTGTGCAATCTGCTGTGGTGACATTCTTCTTTAATATTACTGTAGTAGTTACTGGTTGAGCCGTTTCGATTAGGCTGATTGCGTTTGAAATATTTCAACTTTATGCAAGTTCATTAGAATTGTTTAAGGAATGAAAGTTGGGCAATTAAGGATCGGGAAGTAGTTACAAAAATTAAAAATTGTGCTCATGTAACATTTATCAAACATCATATGTTACAGAGTTTTTCTTTAAATCGTAAAGTTTTTGGAAACACTTTTCAGAACATAGCTAAAAGAAGTGTATGTTTGTGTATATGAAAAGGATGTATCCAGATTGACGTATTTTCTGTTTCTGTTTTTGTAATAGAAGATTTTTATATTTTTTCGCCTTTCTCTATTGTAAGCAATTTTTCTATTATTAAGCCAGACATGTTTGACAATACAGCATGGCCGTTTTGTGGAAAAAAAAGATGTCAGAATTTTTTGACACTCGGTTTAGATCATTTCAACCATAAAATATTAAACTCAGCTACAAAAGTATGTCATGAAAAATCTCTAAAGATAAGCTGCCATACCTTGTAATGGGCAAGTATTATAAAAGTTTATTAGAATTATTAGAATTCTTTCGGAATTCACTCGGCTTAGATCATTTCAACCATAAAATATTAAACTCAGCTACAAAAGTATGTCATGAAAAATCCCTGAAGATAAGCTGCCATACCTTGTAATGGGCAAGTATTAAAGCCAGGATCGACGACGCGTATTCTCAATTATAATCTTGATCCGAGCTGGCGTCATCTATTGGAAGTAAGCAGAAGCTTGCCATCCGTGTAATTTAGATGCCAAAAAAATACACGCTTCGTGGATCGTCGAAACATGAATACAATAAGAAGGCAGCTGGTGCAGTTCTCAGAAATACACTGTTCGACAATTTATTTGTCTTGAAATCACACTCATGCCACAATAGAAAGTAAATACCGACAAATTTGGCCAAGTTTTACTTGTCCCTGCCTCTGATTTTAACCTGACAATAAGATTACGCACCGACATCACACGATTATTGGCTCATGAACCCAATAATCTTTTTGACAGATAGATTATACGGACGAGAAGCTTTCGTTTACCACCAATAGATGGCGCCACTTCAGATCAAGATTATAATCGAGAATACGCGTCGTCGATCCTGGCTTTTATAAAAGTTTATTAGAATTCTTAGAATACTTTTAAACGATTAAAGAAATAATAAAAACCTTATTATATTTTAAATTTTTGTATAATATCTGAAAATATCTCTAAATTATAAAAGGATATCATTTTTTTTTAAATAAGTACCTATAATTATAGCCCCCGGATGGAAACGCATGGTGTTTCACAGACGCAAATCACCAGGCGTCTCCACCGTTCGCGTTCATGTACTTTACACATTTTACAATCGAATATGAGTAGCAATACGCCCTAGTCGTTCTAATCTTGCTGTGGGTACACTAAATCAAAACTCCCCGTACGCAGGATTAACAATCTTGATATGGATGGGTACACTCAGTTACAGAAAGAGCAACAAGCTCATTAGTGCTCTGGTTAGGCCTTGAGAAGAATAACTTCACAGTCTCAAACTCATAATTCGTACCTAAATTGCCTGTATGTTGCTGCTAAACGACACACTAGCACTACTAATTGTTGTCATCTAATGGGTCTAATCTTTCGCGCAAGCTGCATATATCTAATGCTACGCTTTCCCTCAAAAAAGTAACATACGCTAATTTTGCAAATGAAGGTAAATTACATTCGCGTACGGTGTGAAAGTGATGGCAAATTTTCCAAACCGTTGCTGCTTCAAACGACAGCCAACAACGAGGGTCATTATGTTGTAATTGCGCTCCTGCTAGAAGAAAAGTATTCCACTGCTCACCAAGGCTACTTCCGGCTATATTATTTCCTACAAAGGTGATGGTAATGGTGGAAGCCAGCCGGAAAAAAGTCTAGATGAAAATGGCTTCCTTTTTGTATGTGCGTTCTTGCACGAGTTTGCGTAACTAGTTGTATCTGTGCTCAAGGAATCAGGCCAAGTAAGAACCGGCGCAAAACCGCTTTGAAGGTGTGCAAATAGCATTGCCAACGGTATGCAGCGGGTTTGTTGCTGTCCTCGTTTTTACCCTAGCGGTTTGTGAAGCTCAGCTCGTACGAAAGAGTGAGAAATCTCCTGCACGGATACTGTTGGACGGTGAAAAAAGAGGAATTTTTCTAGGTATTATATAGTCATTGAGTGCCTGTAAGGTTGTATGACGGTTGTAAGGGCGAGCTAATAGGGTTATGCGAAGCGTTTAAAAGGATACTAATAGATTATTGTTGCGACCCTCATCACAAAGCATATTACTCCCCCTTCAAAATAACATGTTTGAATAATGCCAATTATTTTTTATTGTGCTAGAAAATCAATAGTGAAAAATGGATACAAAATTCCAGGAGTTTATGGAGAACTCGTGTTAATAATTTATGCGGGTTATGTTGCTGTACCTGGCACATATATTGATTTATTGATTTATTTAATTTTATTTAAAAATGAAGCACAGCGTGGAAAATTTATTCGACTATCTATTTAATAAAAAAAATAAAATGCTAAAATGGTACATAAATAATACCGGAAAGCAAAACTCATCAAAATAATCCAGTGTCCTTGAATTGTTTAAAATATTGCTGTTTTTTTTTTCAGCAAAAATCGCAACTCTAAATAAATAACATAGATTGCATTTGCAAACACTTATCTATCCACTCAATTTCTTCCCCCTCATTAGTTATTTAAGGCTATGGTTTATGTTGCAACACTGTCACACTGATTCACCGGCATTGTTCTCACACTCATAATGCATATGCGCACACCACGGCACACGGATAGGCCGACAGTGTGATGAGCAGCAGCATGAGGGCAAACGGGAAGAGAAGCGCAAAGGTGCGACCTTTTTATAAATTCCAATTGTATGCCATTTGCATTTGCACTTGTCAACCATTGCTGTACATGCCAGGTGTCAGACTGTCATGCTGGCGCGTTACATTATCCCTCTGACTCTCTTTACCCTCTTAGTTTCACTCACCCAATGCACCAAACGATGCTGCAGACAAACCATGGAAATAGCTGGTACACAACTAAAACATAAAGCTGAGGAAAAAGGGAAACAGGAAATATAAAACAGGCAAAAGGGAGTGAAACGAGAACGGGCGGTATCGTGGAGTCCTGGCAAAAAGGGGATCAATACACACAGACACACAGTGTACGTGCATAAGCAGGCTGGCAGGCGCTTATCGTGCTCCCGTGCGCTTCACCGCGCACCTAATCTGATTCGCACACGATAGTGCGTTCCATTTAACGTTTGCCAGGGATGAGATGGATTGCACCGGTCGGTCGGTCAGCTTTAATCGATGATCGTTCGAAACACGAGATAGCCCGCTCAGGCAATTTTGTATCTCCCCCCCCCCCCCCCCCCCCGAAACACGAGATAGCCCGCTCAGGCAATTTTGTATCTCCCCCCCCCCCCCCTTAAGGGTTTCTACCGGTGAGCTGGGCGGGGAAAAACTAGTTTCGCAAACACACCCGGCTGCACCATCGCATAGTAACCCCGCGGTAGCGCTTCGCTAACGAGATTATAATAATTACACAAATTCCATCACACTTGCAAGCAGGAAGTCAACGGGCGTTCGATGGTCGAACGCGAAGAATGTTTTCCAGTAGTGAGGGTAAAAAAGGTTAAAGAAAAAAAAACTCATTTTAACGAACGCTAGAAATAAAAAAAAGCCAATAAGCTTGCAGAGGGACGACACTGAGTATTACGCTTCGTTGGTCATCATAAGAAATGTAACATACTTAAGCAAAGCGATCATAAACCAATCGCTCCAACGGGAGCTGGCCGAGCGATGGAGAGTGATGAAGTTTGATTATCCTACCTTACCCTGGGCACGCTTAGTCAAGCGCGTAAAACCAAAATCTATTACCTGGTTTCTTTCGTACCTCTGGAGTATTTCTCGTTCTGTAGCAGAAAAGTTACCTTCTCTCTGTTGTGGCATTCCCGCCATGGCTTCACCAATCGTTTCGAAGCTCGCGGACAGGAGGAAAATGGCAGCGAAATTACTTCCCCTTCATTGGGCTGCTGCTTTTGCTAGTTAGTGTAAAAAGTTGTGTATTTTCAGCAGAATGCAGAAAGTTTTCTCCTTTTCTTGAGGGTGACAAAGTTATGCTGTAATACACGAGCGCACGGTCCAGAAGCGTGTTTTGCGAACTAATTAATTGTTTCGAGTTTTTGTGCAGTAGCAGTAGTAGTTCCCGCTGGCTCTGGCTTGTTTTTCGACTGATCGTTCCTGTTGTTTTAAATAATAAATCTGAACTCAATTATACACAATGTTAAGCCAGAACCGCTCGGTAATTGCTGTGTGGTCAAGTCAATGCAGGTTTTTTAATGAAATTGCCTTCGCTGGTAACCGCACTTAGGGACACAGGCTGTCCCATTTCGTACCCTTTAGGGGAACGCATTTTTTGTGCAGGTTCGGTTTTTATCTGACAAGGCCTACAACCACCGGACTGGGGGTGTGTTTTAAAATACCTCTGTTGTTTTTTTTTTGGTTATTTGACACACTTTACACAACAACTCACTTCAGCTCGCTACGTGTGAGCGCTCGGTGTGGGTGATACGAACCTGTCCCAGAAAACCGCATCCTTAAGCATCAGCTCACCGTGAGCAAGGGGCTCTGTCTCACTCTTTCAATCGCACAACGTGCTTCGACCACAGAGATGTGCTTTACCCTTTGCCTGTGCCTTATTTATGGTCACACACTCACACCACCTACACTTGCAGCTGCAGCTTCACTGGCACAGTGGCTGAAAACGATGCGATCGTAAAATGTTGCGTGTGGCACATGCAGCCTTCCAGGCACGCCCGAAGTTACATTGGCCCGCATTACACCCGGGCGAACGTGATAATAAATTTCGTCATCGCTAAGTTATGAGCTTCACTGTGCTGGGCTGGGCTGGGTGGGTGTTCCGCTCCAAAATTACGAACCGTACTGGGTGCGATGCATCACACAATTATCGTGCTGCCGGGGGTTTGCCCGGGTTTTGACTTTTGGTGCATTGCATCGAAATTAAGCCATTCCTAAACTCATTAGCATAATCATAATCATCATCGATCGTTGTTGAGGGAGGGGGGAGGGTTGTGCATGCGTACTTTGCCGCGGAGGACACAGTTTTTAATCAATATGCGCACACGTATTGAATGTGTTGTTTGGGAGGAAGTTTCGAATTTTATTAATGATAATGTTGCTGGTTGTTAAACTATGTATTCGTGGAGTCATTTGCAACAACAGTAATGTTAGGAAAAGTTTTTTAAAGGACAGTAATATATTCGATAAAAGCTACAGGAAAACTCTGTTTCATATGGACTTATGGAACGTAAGTAAACTAAACGTGAACGATAGAGATAGAGATGTCAAGAGTACTGCAAGATGTGTCAAAGCCGTCAGCTCAAGGACTTTATGTTCACTTCCGGGAATTGGTACTGTATGCATTTCTCGGTAAAAGATGCAGCACAGGGACGAGATGAATTTCTTTGGAACAGTTCAAATGTCAGCTCAAAAGTTCTTCAAGTAGACTTGTTTCAAAAAAGATATTTGAAGCTGTCAGTGAGCTTTCAAACCTACGTTATGTTGAATTTCATTTAATTCACACTAACCACACATTTTTCCATAAACCGCTAACTGGGATAGTAAAAGATTTACTCGAAAAGGTGACTGGTTGCGGTTTTGTGAAGTATTTTTCTGTTTTTTTTTTGTTCCGTAAATACGGTCTGGCCGTGCAGCTCGCGATTATTTGAATTTAAAAATGTTTTTTTCATTTGATTTACAATCACAAATTTATATACATTATTTTGTTATATAAAAGTAATTATTGTATAACATTTGTCAACGATGATTTTTTGAACCAAGCTTTCATGCAGCTTCCACGGTTGGTTATTTCAAAAAGCCTTTTCAAAGACTGTCTTTAAAGTGTTTTTCCTCAAATGAGTACATCTAAGGCAAAATCAATTTATTTATATCTCATCGTTCACTTTGTTCTTGAGGCTGCACCATGTTCCGTGTGCATTTCCTGTTGTCTATCCAGCATCAAGTCCGCTGCGGGGCACAATCAATCGATATGTGCTGTAATAAATACTCTACCTGATTGTGTTCTGCGTATCCGTTTCCATGGTAAATGAAGATAAATCAACAGCCCATGTCGTACGATACGTACACCTTTGGCATACGTACAAAACTTTCTCCGTTCCACCTGATTTCCTCTGTTTAGTTTCCAGCCGTTTTCCATGCGCTGCGTGCAGACCACACCGCAGTTGGAAAACAATATAGCTCTTAGCTTCTTCCCTCCCAAACGCTACATACACGCTGCAGATGCATGCAATTAAAATAATGAACCTACTGTGTTAACCCTTGCGGCAAGAGTGCGATTTTTGAAAGGATCGATAAAACATCTCGTGCATTACGGAACGGCGAATGCAAGGACCTCCAATTCTTGGTATTTACAACCGGATTACGAGGCATTAATGAAGATCAAAGTTGCACTTAATTTCACTAATGGTTAGTAATGCATTAAGTGCTTAATTTATGCGCTCCACTGTGCTCCCTGCATTCTGCGAGCAGACACTGAAATTGTCACACGCCCGATAGTTTTAACAAAGCTTGTCTGAAGCGCCGCGAGCCAGCAACAACCATGGCCGTGTATCCCGTGTAGCGTTATTATTCTACACCTTTAGCTAACCTGCTAGCAAACAGTCGCGTAAAGCTTGTTGACGGTCAAAGGCATAGGGAACTAGCTGAAAGGATGATGGTTTACACAGGTTTTACACCAGCCATCTTCAACCTTACCTTACGGCTCGGTTCAAGCTGCTGTGCCGCATGAATGCACTTTTCGCTGTGATAAACAGTTGCGCGACGGTACCATAAACATGTTGACACGTTTCATTTGAAATTTAATTAACATTCACTCTTAGTCTCGAGACGGTACATCCGGCTAGGGTTGGGGCAGGGATACGAGGGACCAAAGTCGTTCACCATTTTCATCTCGATTTTTACTACATCCTCCAGTATCTGTTCCCTCACTCCCTTCGGTTGGTGGTGCCTATCGTCCATCGGGCGGGGGATGGTAAATGTTCACCTACATTTCCTCGACTTTTGACACATTTCATGGTGTTTATGCATAATTCTAACCTTTTTTTTCTCGCTCACTCACTCTCTCTCTCTCTCTCTTTCATTGTACAATTCCTCGTCTGCTGTCGGACATCCTTTCACCACTGACAGTCTGCAGCACTCGTGGATGTAACTCGTGGCAAGGGAAAGGCTTTGAGGTTGCGTTGTGTTTATTCCTTTTCACGATGGAAATGTGTTTTCATCTCATCCAAGCTTTCCGGTGCAATCAAAATGGTGCTCTCTTTGATGGTCTGCACAGCTGCATAGCTAAGGGTGCTGACAGACCGAAGTGAAAAGGCCGGTTTCACAAGGTTAGATAAAATTGGATGGAATTTTTCCGTATTTCTGTTGCGCCAGCAGCTGTCTTTCTTTTCTGTTCGCTGTAGTTTACCCTTGACTGTTGACTGCATGTTTTGAACTGTACTGGCAGGTGAAGTTTGACTGCTCCATCGGAACGAGTTTTACGATGATTTAGGAAGCGCCTCCGCTCTGAAATAAACTAAAGCTATTCCGCTGCATGGTTTAGGATGCAAACCACGTGTCATAGCGCTTGAAAAGTTTTGTCTACATCCAATTATCTTTACCTGTTCAAACGCTTGTTTAAATCACTCCAAAATGTAGACGTGAGCGTAACGCTTTCACCTACTCATGATAAACACTTTCAAGCCCTTACAACAATTAAATCCTTTACTGCTTGTTGTTGATTGAAATTCCACCCAGATGGCTACTTGCAACAATAGATGGTTTGTAGTGGTTATTGATTTTCGATATACACACATACACACAAGCCAAAGAGGTCTCCAGACATATCGAGAGCTTCGGTGCTGGGATGCAAGCAGAATCGATCGAACGATGTGGCAGAAGGTTCTCTCCAGGATCTTTACTTCCGTCCGCCGGTAGCGCAGCCGCTTATTCCTCTATAGCCAGCTAGCGGGAAGCAATGCAGACGAGAAAGTTTCACTGCAAAAAGTTGCATGAAAACTTTAAATTCAACGAAGAGAGGGAAGTGAGAGAGGTTCTTGACAAAGTTAAATTTTCGTTAGCCGAATTCTGCTGTTCCTGCTGTGAGACGTGGTGCCAATGGTGTAACCAACCATGATCCTTTATCGAGCGGCAATGCGATCGAAAGGGTGTGGCTTGCCGGCCTTCAGTCAACTATTTTATACGATTTTAATGTAATTAGCTGTGGTAGGGGAACGTGCAAGAGAGCTAGAGGAAGGTCATGAGAGAGCTGATTAATGTTGGAGAAACAATAACAACAATCTAGATAATTTGTTGGACTCGGAGGACTTATGATGTTAGTGTCTTCCTGCAACGCTTGTTATGCTGCTTGTAGCCTTCATAATTTAAGCATTATTCCAGCATATGAGGTACTCAGTTCACACAAGATTTATGAAATCCCATGGCCATATCCCATCGCCAATCCCATAAATTATCAAATAGTACTCAGATTACTGTTATCATTTCCGTAGACGATTGATTAAAACGAAGGTCCTGGACTTCAGGCATTTATTTTGTGTAATGGATTCTGCAAAAGTTCTACTTAAAAATAATTACCCTCAATCAAATATAGGTCCATCAATTAGCAAAATCTAGGGACGAATGACTGAACCTTGTTCAATCAAATAGTAATACGAATAGAGAAAATGTCTTCTCTGTCTCCGAATAAATATTACATTACTATAGAATACATACCATAGAATAGATTAACTATATACAACAGCACTTGAATCTTAGTCTTTACTTATTTGTAGAGACTCATTACCATTATTATTTAGGTTGTAGACATTTTCTAAGTTTACAAAAACAAAATTGTGACTCAAAAGCCCTTACAAGATTTTACAATTTGATGTTGGAAGTAAGATCAAGAAAAACTGATGGTTTCAATAAGAAATGGTACAAAATGTACGAAGAACATCTTTCATATGTTTGGAACAAGCATATAGCGGAATTATCTTTTAGTGTAAGTTTACAATGATTGTATATGATTCTAGGGGTCTCGACCTAACTTTAATATATTGATATTTTCCAATGTCAAGCCGGTGTCTAACGCAGGGGGTGTTAGGGTAGTATAAATGTTCCAAGTTATGAAAAAAAGCGCATCAATTATACAGAAAACCAGCCAGCAATCGTTAACACTTGCTTTGCTCCTTCGAGCACTGCTTTCGTTCCAATAAAATGCAGCTGCCGGTAGAAGAAAAGCCAGAATGAGTACTTTTTTTTAAGTTGAAAGTCGAGTTGGACATGGACGACCCAACAAGTTTGAAGCCAAAAATCCTTTCACTACTTAGCACTATCATTCTAGCTATCGCTATCCGTGCTTGAAAACCCCGTTTTTATCTTCCTGCTGGCCATCGTTCTATCGATCACTTTATCTATCCATCTTGCCGTGACAGAATTGGGTTTTTGGGGAAGATAGTCGTCGGCACGTCCGCCCAGAAGCTGCTTGAGATTCTAAATCTCAAGCTTTTCGTTCCTACCCTTTTTCCTACTGCCGTTGCTGCTTGTGGTTTGTGATGTGCACCGGCAGTTATGAATCTCCCACCTCCGCTCGTTTGTCTGGAAACACGTCGACCGGCTCATCGTGTGGCGTATAAATTATGTCTATCCTTACTTCCACCGTACAGAAAAAAACGAAAGATGGCTTTTTGACAAATAAATCAATCATTTCTGCCACCGTGTAACAGGAGCTTATTTGGCAGCAGCCAAAGCCGAACTCGTGCTTATGACAGGTCGGTTAGTAACAGCATCAGCAGCAGCGCCAGTGCAACCGCGTGTCCATGATTGGGGATAATATTAAAATTGCATCAACAACTACGTTGTGTTGTGTCGCCCTTTTTCTCTCTCCACCGTCCTTCTACTACCACTTCGAACCGTCGTTTCATCGTACGGTTAAAGCTTTCCCGGGAATGTACTGTAACGCGAATCCGAGCCGTTCTGCAGAACAGCATTGCCACAGGTTAGAATTATGCATGTTTTTCGGTGCAAAGCCGTTGCAACAGCTTTCGCGGGAGTGGAGGGTTGTTTTTTTTTTGGTTCGAAAATGCTGGACAAAAACGTTACAGCCTACACAGAAAACACCAACATCGAGGTTGCTTTCAGTGCCAACCATATACTTTGAAGCTTTTCCGACAAAAAACAAAAACGAATTAATGCTTAAAACCCGGAAAAGCAAAATGGTGCGCTGAGCTAAATTTAAACACAGCCTTCCATGATAATTGCATCAAATTGGTCTCATTAGTTTGTAGTTTCGCTACCGCCCGGCTGCCAGTTGCCATGTGGTTCGCGTGAGTTGACGTTTTTTTTTCGAAGCATACTTTTCCCCGGGGTAGAATATTAATCAATTTCAATAAAACAGTTCGCTCGAGTTGACTCGAAAGGGGATATTAGAGGAATTATGGCAATGGAAAGTCTACTGTGCACTCGTGAATACAAGGTACCATTCAAGGTTTTTTCTGACACGAACGGAAATAATGTAACAAAGTACCATTATAAAAGTCTCTAATTTCATCTATCATGAAGGTTACCCCATCTATCCTTGTAAAAAAGCCATGATCGATACAAATCAAATGGCGTGATTATTTATTGCCTAAAGAAGCACCATAATACATGACAACAAATGAGCTGTCTGGGACGCATTTTGCCTTACACCTTACGGAAGTCTATTCGAACGCTTCCCTTCCCAGCTGAGACGGTAATTAATTGACATTTTGATGTGTGCCATTAATTTTTATGTTCACATATAAACTTACAGGAACTACGATGCCTCTTGCTGGCACTGCAAGTGCTTGATTATCAGTTCGTTACGGCTCTTCGACCAGCAAAAACCAAAAACTTGCAACCCATCAATCTTTAAACGGCAGTAATCGTTTTCCGCATGCAGCGAACGATGTTGACGCTTCGGTTGCTTCCCTTGTACGCTTCAGCTTTTGTTGCCGTATAGATGCCCTGGCTGTTATATCTCCGTCGTTTATCACACATTTTCGAGCAACAATGAAATCAAATTTATTACCACCCATCAAAACCATTCAGACACTGACACAGTCTGCTAGTGCCGCTCGATCATTGCGATGCAGTGCGAACGCAACGAGCACGAGCAAATGGGTACACATTAGCGAGCAAATCACTTCCCGTTTCCAAAAGGACGAAGTAGAGAAACGTGAGTGCAAACGCCCGGAATGATGATTATAATCTGAAATTGGAAAATGCATTAGCACGATTCCCGCTCTGGTGAGAATACAATAAAAATAAGGTGAAAAACTCGGGATGGGAAATCGCCCCGAAATCTCACATCACCTGCAACGCCAACAACACGATCACCCAAACCGTACCCACTGGCGTCCTTTTGCGGACGTGTTTTTGCACACATCCTTGCCGTATCTGTTCGACATGCGGGCAGCCAAAAGCTGCTTTTTTGAGCTCGAACTCGATTTCTTAAGCATTCCTGGGTTGACGAAAGAAAACGAACATCTCGTCTCTGTGTCCCGTTCGTTGCGCCCTGTTCGTCCCGTTTGTACCATTCCCATTGTGTGTGGTGGTTGTTTAGTTTATTTCCGACAAGCTTACCGGAACCGGGTGATTCGATTCCGGTGGCAGAAAAATAGAAAAATAGGGAGGAAAACGTTTGAATGGCATTTTTTCCGTCCGTTGTGCATCCTTCTTCGATTTTGATACCTCCCAGAAGAGACCTTCACATGTTCTGCGCTTCCGTTCCTGTTCAAAAGCGTATCAAGTGCTGTTCGTTTTTTGTTGCGCTGCTTGTTTTGTTTGACGAAAAGCTCCGCTTCTTTTTGTCACCTTTCGGAAATGCAGTTTGTGCCTGGGATGTGGTTGTGTATTGTTGGTAACTCCACTGCAAGCTTATCCGTGTGTTCGATTGTGATTGTCCGATGCTCTTTTTTCTTCGTCTTGTTTTGCTCATTTTGTGCAGGGTTTTTTTTTATACCCAGCTCAAATCCCTAACGGAGGAAGCGGTTATCTTTCGGTCGTTTGTTTTCCTCCGCCTTCCTTTATCGAAGCTACCGTGAAGTGTGAGTGACGTTCGTGTGTCGTGCTTGACAGAAAAGGCAAAGCATTGCATGATTAACGATAAGCGAATGTAGCCAATATGTACGTTGGCTACGGTATACATTGTACTGTTACAGTGGGCAAGCAAAAAAGTTGCCCTCCGTGCTTCACATTGGCACGAACAGCAAACGATGCGACGATGGATGGTTTGATTTTTTTCTCTTCGATTTCAATCGTGAAATGAAGCTTATTTTTTGAGTTCCTATTGTGTGGTGGTTGATTTTACAAAATTAATGACGTTTAGCCGTACTGTTACCTCATATTAACTTCCCATTCAGGCTGCCCTGAAGCGATGGCAACGAACGAGTTGTGGCTGGGGATTTATTTTTTCGCTTTTCATAAATACTTTGCGAAAAGTTTGCCATTTGTGTTCATTAACAACACATACATACGGGTGTGGACGGGCTAGAGCTGCAATTAATTATAACTATCGACATGGTTTGGCACATGCACTTGTTGTGTGGGTTTACTTTTTAACTTGTAGTTTTGATTTCTATCTAAAAACTTTTTTCCAAAGGGTTGATTCTCGTATAAAATTGTTCAATTAATTAAATTATTGAAACTAATGCAACGAATGAAAATAAAATCAAACAAGTGCCGATTGCAGTTCTATTGTTTTAACGGCATTGGGTTAGAGAATCAAATATAATTTACACAAAAATACGACGGTAAAAATTGGCAAATAAATGCAAGCAGTAATTTCAACCAATTTTAATAAATTAATTTATTGTTCACTAAGATTTAATTTTTTGCTTATTTTTTTTTCTACAACTGTAAAGTGTTAAATATGTTTTCCTTTGTATGTACAAGTAGATCTTACACAAGTATTTTTCTTATGGAATCATATGGAAATGTAATGTTACAGAATTTGGAGCTTGTTTTTAGTAACTGTTTGCATTGTTTTCTTTTTTTTTTTTGAAGATTCTTATGCGACATTAATTTATGTTTCTTTTCAAACCACATCTGGCAACCCTCTGAAGTATCGTGTACCAGAAAACTGCTCAAGAAAAACCAAATTCAAGATTGCTTGTTACAAATGGAATCATGGCGAAAGGAAACGACAAAAGAGTAACACAGTTTCATTTTTCTCCCGCCCCAAGCTGCTAACATATTTCGTTTACAGCGGGTTTTCCTTTCCACTCCCACCTACCTTCCCTGATCTCGCATCACCAGTCCATCATCGTTAATAACATTTTCCGCCTGCTCAGAGCACGACAGTTTTCTGGTGCATACACCATCCATCTCTTTGGGCGGATGGGTGTTTGGGTGAAATTCACAAAATGGTAGAATTCACAAATTAGCATCGTGCGTTTTGTCACAATGCAGTGACAAATGATAATGTCGCTTGGCGGGCACATTTTCCCCTAAACCATCACCGCGTTTCATCCATGCATTCATTCACTCATTCATTTTCGGTTTCCACCGGTGTGCCTTTGCGCAAAATCAATGCATAATGTCTTGCGCCGGAAGTGTGCGCTGCGGAACTAACGACTTGACGTGAGTTTCCATTTTTTTTTTGTGTAAGCTAAAAGTTTGTGAGTTAAACTAATTTTCAACGGTGTGCAACGGTCCGTTAAAAAGTGTCGTAATTGAAATTTGAGTTGAGCGCCATTACAAAATGGGGTTTGCATCACGGCGCCACCTCTGCACTGCCAAGCCTGTCAGTTTGTCAGCCGGTGGGGGGGGGGGGCGTTTGGACAGGGACAGCAAATGTTTACGGAATGCAAAGTTTGAGGTCGTTTATGGTCGTCCGCGCGGGTTGCAATTAAATGTGGAAGTACAATTGAAGAGTTTTCCATTTTTTCCCTACCTCACGAAGGCGAATAAAGTACGGCTGACAGACTTTTTACAGTAACTGCTGACAAATGCTGACTGAATGGGAAGCGTTTCCAGCCAGGATTGCCACTTGGCGCAATT
This sequence comes from Anopheles epiroticus, assembly GCA_000349105.1. NCBI lineage: Eukaryota > Metazoa > Arthropoda > Insecta > Diptera > Culicidae > Anopheles > Anopheles epiroticus. The sequence continues at coordinate 19,632 of KB671513.1, read as the reverse complement.
GTTCGTGGTGCTGTGGTAGTGACAAAACTTTTACTCTACCGAACGCATGGTGGCACTTTCTAATGAAGTTGAATGTTGAGCTTTACTCGTGAAGTAAAACATTTTTAACGTTTCATGTCGCACGTTGCGGCGGTACTAACATAATGATATGCTAATAATGTTGATGGAGCTATGGAAATGTTTTCGCCTGATGTGTTTGGTTGAAAATTACTTTAATCAGTATTTGACCTTCGTTTTGATAACATTAATATATTGAAGAAGAATGCGATTTTTTTTCAAAGTTTGTTTGGTTTAATGAAAGTTAAGTTTTATTTTATTGCTCTCAACTATCACTTTTCATTCATCTTCCATAAAAGTGTCAAAACCATCATTTAAAAGTGTCGTAAAAGTATCAATACCAAGATTATCGTCACTTTAACGTATAATATTTAATTTGTTGTAATAAACAGGTAAACTACCATCATTAAAAATTTGTAAATTTTCACCTATATACATAAACCTCCAGTGGTGGCGGTGGCTTAACTTTATTCGTTTAAAGTTTTGGTTAATTTGAATGAGAACATATTGTTTACATAATATTTATTAAGATTTTATAATTAAATAAAACATCATAAATTACTTTGAAGCATGAAGTGTAAGAATTGGACTTATTTTATAGTTATTTGGAACAAATAACCATAGCTAAAACAAGATATGACGAGCACTTAAAAAATATCATTGATTTTTGAATAAAAAAAAACAGTGTTTTTAATGAATATTTTATTTATACAATTTTGTTTCAAATGAGATATTTTAAGGTCATATTATCTTAAACAAAATAAAAGTGCCGGAAAATTAACAGTATATTATTATCTACATGTTTCAAACGGTAGAATAAATTTCTGTCACTGTGTAAGTTCAATCTTAATCCCATTGAGCTAATAAACTCTTCCCTATTGCATTCACTAAATAGCGAATACATGAACAAAGAAAGAAGAAACAAAGCGATTTCCACCCGATAGTTGTTCATAAAGGTACTTTGCATCAACACTCCCTGCTCCAATCACAATCCCTTCCATAACCATAATTCATTATTGGATACAATTCCTTGTGGGCCGTTAATGTTCGTTTTAGATCTTCCCGGCAGTATATCCTACACGGAGGCTCGCTTGAACAGCAAGGTTCAATTAATTTAATTAATGTGTAGCACACGACCCACAATTGAACCAGCCCACACTGAACCTATTGTTGCACTGGTAGGGATAAATTTTCTCTGATGGTACATTTAAATCAGGCTTTCAATACGATCGCAGCATTGTGTGTTGGTGCATGGTGGTGTGTTGCATTATAATGCTCTTGCAAACCATTATACAAGGGCCCCGGTGCGTCCCAATATGGTGGCATGGTGGCACTGCCGAAATGTTCGTCGATCGTAAAGTTGTTGCAAGAAACAAACGAAAAAAATGTTCATATCCGCTCTGATGCATGGTGTAGCATACCCATATTCCGATAATTGTGGTCTACCGAAGCACAGCAAAATGGAAACCCTTATGTTGCAAAAAAAAAAGCGTAACTGCTGGTGAGATGGTGGTGATTGAAACTGTTTCCCTATTCGTTCTCGCTTCATCGGGGACGGACAGTTTTTGTTATCGGGGTTGTTGTTCCTGTTGATGATGCATGAACAGAATAAAATACAACCGATTGTTACACGAGATGCATCGATGCGTTCCACTCGTTGTTCTTCCCCGCATCGGAAGGGGACGTTGTGCGGCGTAACGAATCTATCAACTGAATTCTACTATAACGAAACATGCTCGCCAACCAGCACACATGCTCGCCACTGAAACACCAAAAGCAAGCAAATTTATGAGTAAACGCATCAACCCGGCGCTCTCCCGTCTGGGTATTTGCATGTACGCTTTAGATGCCACCAAACAAAAAGCCGCCACCGTTCGCAGCGAGCTGTTTTTCTTGCAATGTGTTTGCGATGGACGGAAAACTATGCTCACGTTCACTCGCTGCACTGGTTTGGTGGGAGAACGACCGTTCTTGAATATGATCATTAATATGAATATTTCTACTGCGGACGAATGGTTTTGTGCGAGGGTAACAGAGGAATAAACTATAATAGACGCACTGATTGTGAAGATAGCTTGGCGGAAGCATGTTTATGGTATTTTAATAGCGATTGATGCATGTTTTTCTTGGCTTCAATGAAACTGGGCAAGGAAAGAGTTATTTTGAATCAAAAATGAAATACTCAGAAATAACTAAAGTCGTTTATGTTAATGTATTTTTCTCTCAAAACATTGTTTGTAATTAAATGAAATTATGTATTAATGACACAATAATTTATTTCATATAAATAATTTCTATATGATGAAAATGTCATTAACTACGAAAAGAGTTTAAAAAAATTATAAGTTACAGCTGGGAACAAAATATTTGAAAGTATTTTTTACGTGGTAAAAATATAATTGTTGTGAATAAAAGCAATAAAAATTGTGAAACAATATTGCAGAACAACAAAAGAATATCAATGAACAAGTGCATAAGTCTTACATTATAAAAATAAAAGAAAAATGAAACAAAAAAAAACGATTCAAAAATCATTTTATACACAAAAGTAAATAAGAAGAGAAAAGACGAAACAAAAAAAATATTTTGAAAATAACAATACATTAGGGCGCGTGAGCTGTGTTACTGTGTACCATTTGTAAAATTCTATATCCTTTTTCCTTTGCTACTTTTCAAAACTAAGCGTAATAATCCTGTTACACTACTTTACATTGGCTTCCTGCATACCGTACATTGTAAAGAGGCAAAACAACTTCTCTGCAAGAACGAAAGAGCATCAAACATCAATCGTAAATTAAATTTAAATTGGCTTGCGAACCATTTTCTCCAGCTTTTTTGGTGCGCGCACATACAAAGCTTGCTGCAATAATATTCAATATTTTTCCATCTCCACACGGTTTCTCTGGCTCCGGTGCACATCCAAAACTCGCTTCGCCCAATGCGCTCGGTATGTTTTTCACCCTAGAGAACAGACACACACACATTCATACCAACTCCAAGCAAAAGCAGCTCCGCACTGCATCAAGCTGCGGGATTATGTTAACTTTATTTTGAGATTTACGAATAAATGCTTTTTACGTCGAACCTCGGAGAAACCGGATGGAACGGAAGGAGCCGAAAGAAAAGACGTAAACTAGGCGAGTGAAAATGCTCTCGGGCCTGCCAAAGATGGGAACTGTTTTGCTTCTCTTCCTTACCCTTCCCTTCCTTACCCTTAAAGAGCTTATCATCTCGTGCAAACATTGTTATGAGCTAGCAAAGCAACTTGGGGGGTTCTTGGTGCAACGGCAAACGGCCTTTGCGTGCTTCCACCCCTATTTCGGGGTGTGAAAATGGACAAACTTTTGAACAGGGAAAGGTTGTGTTGCTACTGCAGGAGAGTGGATTATGGTAGGTTAGCGTCTTGCACTTCGGCAGGTGCTTCTAATTCGTACGGCAAACAATCCAGCCGGGTAAGCTCACGTTTCAGCTTAGCTCTGTTACCACAGCGTACACACAGTGCATCAACATCTTACAACCAGTGATGGATAAGCGTGTACGCCGTTGTCTTATGAAGTGGCATGATTGGATGCAACGTGCCTTAAAATAAGCGAAGAATGAGACGTTCATTGACAAGGGATGTACGCTTTTGGCTGGTGCTTGCTACTTTGCCCGGTGCCGGAAAGAGCGAGTGGATAGGATTTCCTGCTTTGTGAGGTTTTAAATCAACCGCACAAGCATGGGCGGGATATAATTTGTCCGTGAAGTATGTTCTTTGCGATAGGGTGGAGGGGAATTGGGAGGCGAGTGTGGTCGGTGGAAGAGGTAAGCAATGGAAATAGTACACTATTAGCGTCTTTCCCTTGTGAACACTCTTGGTTTATCATCACCAAATGATGTAGATGGGTAGTTTATCGAAAGGAAATAGTGTAAGTGGTTAAATGTTTCTTAATATATCTTCCGACAATGTGCTGTATCTTGTAGAATGTGTGCTTGCTTCCATTTATTAAACAGAAAGGATTTTATGTCAATTGTTTGGCCTCTGTTTGCCTGAGTATGGCACGATTATGGGAAACTTATTCATTAAAATCCTATCAAATTTTAGTAAGGTGTGGTTTGAACGAAAAACTAAGTTTAAAAAATACTTTTTAAGCGACAGCGTGACATGCTACCGTTTAAAAACGCTGTACATCTTATATATTTAAAAAAAGTGAATATGGTTTTGAAATATTTAAATATTCTACTGTTAGTCTAAACTAAATGGACCAAATCATCCACGCCCTATCAAATATTTTGTTCAACAAAATTTTCTGAAAAAAACACACATCCTGTATACAGCCATAACATATTTCATGAACGCTCAGGAATGTGTCATTTCAGAATATAAAACAACGAAATCATCAACATTAAATGAAGGTAAAAATCATTCATTGTTCATTGAGCTTCATGTTATACATTACCTGGTTGAGTGTGACAGATGAATGTACGGGTGATTGTATAAATGAATGAGCAATGTGCATAAGACCAATGACAGACGATATTTGCAAGATCGATATCTTGCTAATAATAATACCAACAGTGAACAATGAATTACAAAATCTAAAGAAGACTCATCACAGTAGAGCCTCTAACTACATAGCAACGCTATGGACAAAATCGAAATTCTCCAAGCCACATACCGCAACGCCACATACCTTTTGCTACATTTATTGAACATTTGAATAAGTGAAATAATTGGTTTGAATCAAAATGACCAAATACATTCGTGATATGGTGCCCTACCATAGGGGAAAGAAGGTGTCTTTCAGTCAATATATATTGTAGTACCATTAAAAATATAATAAAAATATAATAAAAAAGTATAATAAAGTATAATAAAAATCCCGGCCTGGCCGTCACTACGGAAATAAAAAAATGTATAATAAATTTTATATTTTACGCAATACAAGATCACGAGAAAGCTGCACAACGCCACTATATTTATTATGATTTTATTCAAAGTTTTAGCTGCTTCTTCTTTTTAATTCTTCTTAAAGCTTAATAAAACCATTGGTTATGAGCAAAAGTCCACACATTTAGAGAAACGCTTGATTACAAATGTAACTGTTAAACTATGCAGGCTCTTGATAAGGACCTTACGGTCAGATAAAGGTTAAATAAATATTAGTAGTATTGATTGTTATACTTACAACATTTTTCAAAGTTGTTAATATATTTTATAAAAAGAGGAAAAAAAATTGTTGAATATCAAGCAGAATTTGAAGAAACGCCGTAGAAAATAAACAGTCGAGTAAAGATTTTACGGATCCACAATCCAGTGTTAAAGAGCTGAAAAGATTTAACAGATCCGAGTTGTACGTACAGTTTGGTAGATACATTTTACGATGTTGAGAAACTGTGTTACGATGCTGAGCTGACTTGAAAAACCCTGTCAGAGGTATACGTTTTGAAATGTAACGTACACATAGGTATATGGCTCAAGGAGTCGAACACCTTTAAGAGTGGTAGATCTTTGATTATGTGTTGAAATCAACGATAGAAAAAGAAAACATATTACTTTCAATTTACATAATTATATAATTGAGTAGTTATTATGACTTCATTTAAACAGATTACTTCAAACTGAATAAATTCAAATGTTTTATTTCTGTACACTACTCTGGTTTAAATAATCAAGCTGGTAGTAAAAACTTTTACCTGGAACCTAAAACTCATTAGAGCAAAACTCACAAAAGCGCGTTGAAACACGAAACCTCTGTCGTATTCACCTTCCCTCAAACGCGTATCAACCTTTGGAGCGTTTGTTGCGTTGGTTTATAAATCGTTAGTTCGAAATATAATACCTTTCGCTTAGGTTTTCGAGCACAGGTGTAGCAACGATTGCATGTGCTTAAATATGAATAGCAGTCAAACGTGCGCAGAGAACGACAGACATCAGACAGCATTACAGCTTCATGAGAAGAATGACATTTAGAAAAGGGAACTGTTTGGTTAAAAAAATATCAAACAAGTTCTCAACGTAAATGAAATGCTATCGTAGTGCCTGCATCAATGCAACATGTTTCTGATAGTGTTGAAACGATGGAGGAGAAGATCCCTCCTTCCAATTGATTCCTTGCACACACAGTGAATATTTGCTCAAATTCATTATTGCTTACAACGAAATTGAAACCGTTACAAACATTACGAGTTGTTGCTCTGCCGTGCATAAATCGTAATCGAGAAGGCGAGAGGATGCTGCTTTCAAAGAAAACATTTGGTGCAAGTAAACATTACACTCTGGTGCACTGAACAAACTTTAACGGGCCGGTAGCTGTATACTGTTTGCTGGTTAGTAATGAACTATCAGCACTTAAGAACGATGCTGCATGGATGAACGCGTTTCCATGGTGATATTGTAATGATGCTAAGCCTTGAATGGAATAGAATACCAGAATGGATGCACTGAGCTGACTTGATCGCACCTTAATTAGATGGCTGGAATAGTATTCACACTTCAGGCTGACATCTGGCATATTTCTCACTTGGACAATCAGCATTACTGCGAGAGGCGAGCCTTCATTAATGAACGCACGTTTAACAAACCGAATGTGCACAAACCGATACGCTTCACGAGCGTTATTTCTTCAGCTTCATCTAGTTTCACGGATCGATCTTACGTCAAAATCACAAACACAAGCACCCGCAGCTAGTGGCAGCATGCAGGTAACAGTGGAACCACCAGCTAAGCTCATTAAAATCCATCCCGGCACCGAGGGCAAATCCGGCCTACCGTCGTCCCACTGCACGGCAGATGGCTTCCCTTTATAGCTGGTAGTATTCATCAAATTGGATGCATCATAGCGATGATGCGTGAATGCATTATTTGTACCGCCCTCGGTACTGCATTCGATACCGATCCGTTTTCCCCCCCGGTGGGCGATCCGTTCCGCATGTAGCTGTGTGTACTTTACAGCCACAACCACCTTCACCAGCAAAATCTGTATACCGATGGGGCTTACCCCATGCAAACATCGACTTGTCTGTGAAGCGGAAGGAGTTCGGTTTACGCATTGGTTGCCGTGGCAAGCTCGTACGGTGCGAATGGCACATTGCACGTTTCCCAACCCTAGCAGAGAAACAAACTGTCGGGGCCAGAGTTTGACAGCTAGTGCAACGATTATGGCAGTACATGCCCACAGGGTGTCGTCGTGTTGGGACACATGCACTGCAAGCCCGCCATACATCGTCTAGCAGTGTCGACCAGTCGACGTTTGGGTTGGGGAGCTACGCTAGGGAGCTACTCCCGTCGGATATGTTCGCTGACATCGCGTTTGTAGTTGTCACCTTGTGACCGTCTTTGCTGACCGTGCTGTCAAACTTGGACAGCCTCGGGGAAGGAATAGTTCGTTTCATTACGGTTTGCAAACCCATGCCAATATTTCCAATTGGCAGTGCCACTTTGAACTTGTCAGCTACCGTATTCCTCGGGACATTGGCCGTTGGCTGGTGCATTGCAATGTTAGCCTTCGGTAAGATGTAAGCAGTTCCCTAATTAATTGAAGTTCGCTTCGCGACTTTGATCTGTGCATGACTGTGGCTGCTTTTTTTTGCATCCATCAATACTTTAAACTTTAAAGAGACAGCCCAGTACCGGTCAATGTATGGGAAATAAATGCACAGTGTTAAACAACTTTCCTTCAATCAAATAAATCTGTGGTCGAAAAATGATCCGTATTTATAGCTGTCGCTCTATTCAAAGCGAATATATTGTGGAAAAAGTGTTTCAAATGCCACACGATGTGACTCAAAGAATGTTCGTTGCTTTATGGTGAACCAATTCAGGCACTGCTTTTAGTAAGCATTAAAGCTAACTGATTTATTTCATGTGTAATTCATCTCTTCTTGACTCCTTTTACTACTTCAAAATATCACCTGCATAAATTCAAAATGCATTTACACTGGCATTTGAATCTGTTTCATTTTTTTAAACAAATTGTTCAGTAAGGAATGCTTAATAGAGACTTTTTTTTATTTCAAAAGTGACGGCCAGGCCGTATTGATTGCTTAGTTGAGACAGATTAAACTTTACTAAACACTCTATTATCAAAGGAAAAAAATTCATTGACAACGATGCATGCAACCTGTCATAGAAGTATAAAGGAAATTATAAAATCATTTTGAATATTTTTATGTAAGTTACCAGTGAAATCTTTGTTTTCAGTTTTATAAAAAACATCATTCTAAAGTGTTTTGTTTGGTTAAGTTTATAAAAAAATGAATTGAAATATGAATTTATTGAATTCATTCATTGATTTATGGTTTAAGTACATGATTCGGATGACTGTGGGTTGAGCATCTTTAAAACAATTAGAATTTCAAATAAAAATTCCATGTAGTTTAAAAAACACTTAGCAGACTGCAATCCACCTGCTTAATGAAAAACAGCTAAAACAGAAGGGACAGCCCAAACAGCTAAAACATGGAGATCAAGCACATGTAAATCACTCAAATATTGTTCAAATCTTTTTAATGCAAACAGTTAAAATAATAATTTAATTCGGTCGAAATAATGTCAAAATTCACAATTAATAAATAAAGTCATTATTTAATTCGATGTAGCAATACGGCCTGGCCGTCATTACTAAAATAAAAAAAAATAATTCGTTGCAACAACAGCAATGGACTCAAATTTGCATTAACAATTAAACGTAGCTACCAATCATTTGCAAGCTTAATGTACTAAGTCAGAAGAGAAATGGCAGCTAAATGTATTGCTAACATGAAACTTTTTGCAAACGGAACCCACATTTAAGCCGGCTTTCGCTCCCTTAAACTAAATGTGCATCGCAAAACTACCACTGGTTTGTTTGTTTGTTTACCTACGGACTAGCGAATAATTGACCGATCGTGCAGCATAAGAACATTCCGCAAAGGACACGAAAACAGCACACGCACTCGAATCCAATGCAAATGAAGTCTGTGTGTTTGTGGTAGCTTTCTGTTTTTTTTTTCTCTCTCTCTCTCTTGGTCCGTTCGTACCGTGGCCTCCGTTTTGCATGTGCCGTGCGGGAAGCTACTAAAAACGATCCAGCTTTATGCTAAAACATCACACTCTTAAAGCACATCCGTTTCACGGTCGCAAAGCTACGTTCACATATTTGTAACTTCGCCTCGCTGAAAAATCATTCCATTTCGGTTTCCGTCCACGCAAGGTAAATTCCACCGTTAGTCGCTTTCTGCCCATGGCGATATGAAGGGATGTATGCATGCTTGCCTGCCTGCAAGTATGTTAGCATGCGAGGGATTTTCGTTCCGGGTTTTGTTTTTTTGCTCTGCACACCGCACTCAATCGAAACGATTACGATTCTAGAGCGATACACATGCAACGAGAGTATTTTAGATTGAGAGTAGCTTCCCAACCTGCTCGGCGTGTGTGTGTGCTACGTGTGTGTGTTCTACTCTCTGCAATGTTTAACATTCATTTTTATTCCATTTTTTGCCCTTATTCGCCTGCTTCACCCCCTTACCGTGATACCGAAACCAGCGCAAAGAGGAAGAAAAACAGAATTCACCGCCCCGAGTAACAGCGGCACCGGCACCTCAGCACTGGCAAAGCTGCTCGATGGCCTGCGCTGGCTCAGCTCCGAGATGTACTTTGGCGAATGGGCGGGAAAATCGGGCCCCGATTTTCCCTTTCACACGCTGGCCCAGCGCGTCCGATCGCTCGTAGCGGAGTTCCAGCGATGCGCGGCGCTGGGACTGCTCACGGTACCGGAACGCACCGAAGGATGGCGACAAGTGGTGAGATTTTTAGTGCTGCTTCGTACGGTCGGACTCACGGAGGTTTCGCAACCCAACGCTGAGGAGCAGCGCGGTGATCCGGCGGCTTACGGTAAGCACCTTCGAGAGGACGATAAGCAGCAGTCAATTGAAGTAACGAGTCACATGCGAACTAACCACAAATCGAAGGTAAGTGTGCGGAAGGATGGGTGGGAAGGGGTTTGTCACTATTATCGCTTAAGCAATTCTATGCTATATGAAAGCCACGTTTTGTACCGCTCCATTATGTGTGCGAAGCGAAATGCTACGAAACATTACATTGAATTTAACAACCTCGAAAGCTACATTTTGTTGCTTATTTTTCCCTTGTTTGTCGGCATCCCGGGCATGCAGAAAGCTTGTGCAAAAGTTTTAATTAGTTGCCCTCACATGTAGCCGCACTTCCTATGCGGCTTACAGATCCGTAACAGTGGTTCGAGAGAGAAAAGGAAAAAAAACGATACGTGAATATGCTGCTGAGTGTGTTAACTTTATCCCACTAACTTATGTTCCACCTACCCAAAGCCGACACCACGGGCTGGAGTGGAGTTCCATTAGGATAAATACTTGTACATCGTTGGCGCGTAATCGTTTTAACATTGCATGGTCGGCGGAGTGGGAGGCAAGGGTGGTGCAATGGATATTCACACTCAAAAAGTGAGAAAAGCAAGCTCGTGTGACTTTTGAGATAATCCTGGTACAAGGGACGGTTCCGTTTTTAGTGCAAAGAGTAGGGAGCGGACTGGGTTGAAGATGGTTGAGATGCATCATACATTTGCTATACTGTTAATTAAAATGAGAATTTGTGTTTCAATTCTAATGCATTCAATATCTTTTGTGTGGGTAATGGATATGGGGCTGTTTCGAGTTCTAGTGAGAGCTTTAAAGAGTTCCACTAACGATGTGTGCTCAAAAATGACGAACGGATTGTTTGAAAATTTCATGCTAGCGACGTCCTCTCCTAAGTCCTAGCTAAAGATGATTGAAGATGAGCTACAAATCGTAAGCATAAAGCAAGAATTGGGAAAGAATTTGTAATGTTGTTTTATCGATAGAAAATGTTCGATACATGCCATGTAATGAAAGCCAGACTTTTGACTGCTGTGATTTTTTTTCATATTGAACGGTTCAAGCCTTATCTTCATTTTTGTTTGGAAGTTGGGAGGTTTTAATTCGAAAGATGTTTAAGTATGACATGTATAAGGGGTAGTTAGTATTATCATTTTGTAGATTTTGTATTCAGTAGTAACGACCAGGCCGTATTGCTCAAAGTTAAATTATCAAATTCTTTTGAGGGTTTATACAAATGCTTCGCTACAATCCATATTGGCTGGGAGACATTTCCTTCTCCCAGAAATGGAAGGACACCCTATCCCGGGTGTACTCGGACTGTTCGATCCGATCAGTTCCTTGACCATGGGTTCACTATTCGTAGCGAGGTCCTGCGTCGTTCCAGCACGAGGCATTCCATTTTTATTCAGTTTAAAAGTATCGGGTCACAGCGAGGGTGTGTATCGTTCCAGTAGTGGTTTTGGGGCTTCCAATTTTCCGGACTCGTTTCGAAGCGTAAGCCACTCCGTAGGTTCTTGGTCCCTGGGTTTGGACCCTTCCGAAGCGCCTTTTTTGGCCTAATGGTCTGCCTTCTCATTCCCTGGTATACCGCAATGAGCAGGCAACCTAACTAGAGATATGCGGAACGCCTTATCAAACAATGGAGCTTAAGACCTTCAATATCTATTACACAAAATGGTCTGAGCTCTTAATAGCCTTCACGGATTTGAACATCTCAACAGCGCTTAGACTTTAAGACCGCCGTATTTTCAAAACAAGTTTCAGATAGATTTTAAGTCTATTTATTGTTTTCTTAAAAGAGTTACGGCCATAGGATTGCAATACTCACCAACCTTATCAAAGTTTAAGATAGGATTATACATGTCCTCAACTCATTATTTACATTTTCAAAGCTTACCAGTTCCACGACAGTGACTGTATAGGTACGACACGACGTGAACCGAATGCACATGTAGGGTTTTGAATACATTATCATTATTTATTTTGATAAAATCAGCCAGGCGTTATGCATCTTTTTTGTAATTTAATATAAAAGTGTTCTACCAAAACGGAATTCACCTATACCTCCCAATAACAAAGGAAAAATTCATCTTCCCTCACAAACTGCAAAGCACCGTTTCCTTCGGATGGTGAAACTTTCAAAAGAAGATCAATACGCGCACTCCAAACAGTGGGCACACAAACACTCGTCATTCGTTGCCGTTCAACCCTTTGCGAAATCGTCTCAAACAGCAATGCAACAAGCGCTACCATTAGCCTGATTCGACCTGGGACCTCCTGCCAGGTGCGGACAGCGTTTGGAAATCATACCGCCGTGAGCAAATTGATTATATTTAATCCCCTACTCCACCCAACACTGCCAATGCTGCAAGTTGGCAATTTCGATGCTTGCAACAGAGAAGGGTAGAGAGGGGGCAAGCGAAAGAGGAAGAAGATACACTACAACGGTGCAAAGCACAGGCGCTGCGTGGCCCGGTGTCTTGCCGGCGTTGGCCACTAAGCATAAGGGGTGAACTTGCTTCGCAAGCAAACGAGATCAATTACGCTTAATTGATTGTCATGAATTGGAGCTTAAAATTTTAATGATGGAACAGGGAGGAGGGGAGCATGCTCATGCGCTAGTCTGGCGTGGCAAATTCCATTATCCTTCATCGGGCTGGCACTGAACGAACGCCTTTTCCATTATTAAAATTGGGGTTGGGGGGATGGGTGATTGTGGAAAAGGGTAAGGTGTGAATTTGACATGCACAATGCTTATTCTACGACAACATACGCAAAAGTTGGGGTTTATAAGGAAGGCATGGAAATGGGGGGAGGGGTGTTAAAACACAACTTTTCCTTATTTCTTCAGAATGGATTAAAAACATTGCACCTCGTATCGCCTGTTAGCTTGTACGTGTCTTTTCTTCCCTTCATCGTCTCAATCTGACCAGAGTGCATCACGTAGCGTTAACACAAAAACAATGGCTTGAGGCAGGCAAAGTGAGACCGAAGGAAGGGAGGTGGGAGCGAAAAAAAGCGACATCAAACTCTTCAACACTGCAACAATACAGTCGAAGAAGCACGAATAGAAATATTTCAATTAACCAGATTACGAGTACGGGTGAGTGGATTGCAAAGGATCCGTGCAGCCGTGCAATGCGAACGCGAATTAAGCGCGTACATCGTGCGTTCGCTGCTCGTGGCCGTGGGGCGCTAAGTAATAAACAAATTGCATTCGTTCTGCAGGGAGGCAAATTGAGGAAAACTAGCATCAGTTGTAGGGATAGGAGTGTTGAAGAAATCGTTTGTTGTCATCGCCATCGTCGTGTGAATTGACAGCCGTTGTTGAGACATACAACCCCCCTGTACTGTGTTTTACACCACCTTCAGTAACATTTCCCAATGGAAATGAATGCAAAACTGTTCCAAGCACGTTGACAGCTTCAAGGAGCGTTGCTACTGGTGGATGCTACGTTGAGGTATTATCGTATCTGTTTCCAATTATTTGTTCGTCTTAGCAGTTGCAGCACTGCATTTGGAGTGGATGTGCTTCTCATCTCGTTGAAGCACTTTTAATTGATCTCTAAATCTTGTTGAGTTAAGGGACAACCCCTGCCTATCCCTTATAGCCACAGGCGAGAGATAGAGAGAACAGAGGTTGACAGTTTTCGTAGAGTGGTAAGCTATGAAAAGCTTCTTTTGCCCTGCCACTACGCCCAACCTGTCCTTCTCCGGGAAAGTGTGAAAGTCCTGCTACTAGTCCAGTTTGATAGACGTTTCTAGTGGTTTTCATTCACTTTTCCCACACGAGCCAACAAAGAGGGTTTGGAGGGAAAGTTTGTAACATGAAGCGACCGTGTGCATCGGAAGTACGAACCGGTGCCGCATCATAAGCTGCTTGCGCTTGTGTCCGGGTACATTCACATGCAAAGTGTACCGGCGCGTCTTACGTCCTACCAATGCTTCAATTCTCTGTTTATTCTGTGCTGGATGTACAAAAAAGTAAATTCATACGGTTTTACGTAGCATATGACAACGTGTCCATTCAATTTCGATGCATCTGATGCTGCTGTAAGCGCTCAGCAACGGGCCAGACAACAATCAAACGCATTTTCCCGGCTTTTCTCTCTCGCGCTCTTCTCAATCTTCGCAGCGGCAAATATGATTTATTCCTTTTTGCTAACCATTCTGTGCATTTTTGTGTTCTGGGTTTCATTACAATCATGTTTCACCAATTATGGCACTGGGGCAAAAACGCCGTTCCGAATGCGGGAGTTTGCGAGCTTTTAATTGTAGCAAGATGAATGTTTTCCCCTCTCCGGTTCGCATACATGCTGCACTGTTGTATTCATTTACAATTCAATGGCATGCATAATTTTCATTTTAAATGAATGGTGTTAAAATCGGTATGAAATCATGTATTTTTTAATTGAACAGCCTCTGTACATCTGCCGTGTGTGCACAACGATTGGTGTAATGAATCGTGTAAGATCTATTTCATTTTTTTACTTTTATTCTGTTAGGGGTGCTATGTAGTGAGAGGCGGTCGAAACGACACGGATGTTTATGGGTTTTTGTTCAGAATGCGCGGCAGAGTTTGTTTTGTACAGCTTTAATGAATTAAGAGCTACAATATTTCAATTTCATTCCAAGAAATGCTCAACTCATAATGTAGAAATTATTGTTTCATAATTACTATTGTTTTAAAGTTTTTTTTTGTAATTTGAGGAAAGCGGGAAGGACGCATTAAACGTGGCTGTAGACGCTGTCCTTATCACAGAGTTTTAACCGAATTCCAAGTCAGCGATTCTGAAATGAAATTTCATCAAATTACACATTGATGGATTTTTATATACCCGTTTAAAAATGAAATTGCATATAACAGTTAACAGTAAACTTAACAACTATATTCAGGTGAATGTTTTTCAGAGCCAAAATCAATAAAACTATTATGGAAAAGGGACAAATTTGTGGTTTTCCACGTTTTTATAAACCCTACATCTTTTTTACATTAGAGTGTGTTGGTGTTGGTGTTGCTGATAAAGCTTTCAATTGGTTGGTTTAATTTTTTTAAACAGAACATAGATAAAGAGTAGTCAAATTCTTGGCTGAACGAAGTTTTACGATACATTCTTCTAGCAAACCCACAAGCCGCTCTAAAAGTCACTAAGTCTAAAAGCTACCATACAGGGGAAAAGACTGAGGTGCCCGACTTTAGATAGTTGCAACTGTAGATCACTTATAGAACAATATGTTTTTTTTTTAGTTTTTCTAAGAGTATAATATACTGTGGTTTTTACATATGTAACCAAATATGTTTATTATTCGAATACTGGAAATAGAAATCTGATTTATCGCACTTTGTGCAAAATGCTTCAAATGAACTTGAAGCATTTCATTAATAACCGTTTCGATCGATAGCTTCACAATAAATTTATAGTCAGCAATTCTTCCAAGCATTCCATGCAGGTCCAAGACGTTTGCCAGCAAACGGAATGTACAAGCAACACCTCATGCAGCATCCTTTGCCACACCCAAAATAGAGGAAATATTCAACAATGCAGAACGAACGAGGTATTCTGATCGATGAAGTATTAGCCAGCAACAGGAATCTGCAAGCGGGTGGCCGCCAGCAAATAAATTCACCTCACCCTCGAGATACCGGCCCTGCACCCGGAGACACTTGAGAGCGCGCCTACTGCGTTCTAATTGCCATTTCCTTATCTAATTGCCCGGAGGGAACATAGCAAGCAAGCGCCAAGGTACCGATGGCGCATCCTTTGCCATGGAATGAATATTTTACTCTCTCACATACACGCAATCATGTGAGCTGATGCTCGACGTGTCTTACGGACCCGGCATCGGTCGACCCCAGACACAACTATTATGCTGCAATTAAATTGTTGATTTATCAACGCTGAGCGTAATTTATTTTGTGCGCCACATTCTATATTTACTTTGCAGTAATGTGTGTTCCCTCGCATCGATGCTGGTGCTAGGAGGGAGGGGAAGGAGGAGAGAGTGATTGTTTGCAACAATACCATACCGAACCGTGTTCCTAATTAAGCAAACAGTGTACCTAACATGCCATCCCAAACAATTCTTTCCGGCTTTGATAAATAATCGAGAAGGATTGTTGCTATTGCAACTTTACGCCAAGTCAAGGGTAAGATGGCTAATTGCTCCGAAATGTGTTCATTCGTCATTTGCTGTGTAAACACCGGCGATGAATCGATGTACGCACACAAATCTGTTTGGTTCGAATTAAATTGATCGAATGTGTGACTCCTTTTAAAACTGTGACCAAGAGAGTGAGCCAAAGTGCTCAAGATGCATCCAAACGAGCATCTGCTAATGAATTACAACATTTTGCCATTTATCGAGTTGCTGAACAGGGGAGGCACATAACCTTCTTTACCTCTAGATTGTCTTCTGATCTCCATGCGACCACCGCCGGAGAGGTAAGCGATATACCATTAGACTCTCCCCCGCCGGTAGGCAGACAATCGCAATGAATCTTAAGTTGAAATGAAATTAAAAATTTATCGTCCATGTCGTGTGCGGTACCGAAAAGTACCAAGTACTGTGGAGTGGCCTATGAAGCTGGCCCTTATGTTTGGATACGATCCAACAGGAAAAAATACACAGAAGCCATGCGACAAGTGGTGTCCGCAATGTGTGCATAAAATGTGTGGGCGACCGTTTGCCACGGGCAATGCGACGAACTCTTACAGGGCGCAGCGGGTTTGGGGGACAGAATGTTCTCCACGCTGCTTTGCCTGCCGTAATTCAACATCCCAATCCGCCTGTGACTGGCGAGTCGAAAGTGCTGAAGAAGTGCCCAGCCCATGACCCAGCGAACCATATGTAGCGGGAGCTCAAAAATCGCTGCCTACGTGGAATGTGCACAGTTTTTCCTGTCCGAGCGAAGCGTACGCAAATCCGGATTGTACGCGATGGCATGAAAATGAATAACTCAGGCCGGTGCAATCGTGACGCTGGAGCTTCGCACAAGAGCGGTAAAGCTTTTCCCGACTTTCCCGCCCAGATCCCACATAGGGCGAGGTCTCATGCCCGTGGGGATAAAAGCGAATTAGAATATGCAAAATATGGACCCACCTAGCAACAGCAGCAGCTGCATTCCGGCACGTTTTCTATTCTCTCGGCCCAGTCCCAGCTCGGCGAAACGCTTCCGCCGCGCGTACTTACCGTTGCTCCACTCTCCGGCGCGTAATTAGTGATAGAACACAGACAACTTTTGGCCCGGGCCGGGAACTTGTCGAACGAGTCGGACGGTACTGGAGGGTGGAAATGCAGGCGAAAGCAACAAAAAAGAACATGTACGAAGCAAAAACCATCACGTAAGAACTTCTACAACTTGCGGATCTGCAGGGATAAATCATACCACGGGTGCCCGGGTTGTACACTATTTCTTCCTTGTTTGGTAGGGCCTTATGTGAGAGCAAGTAACAGAAAGAGAGAGAGAGAGAGAGAGAGAGAGAGAGAGAGAGAGAGAGAGAGAGATGGAAAGAGATAGAGAGTGAGCGTACGTAATTCCGCGTCTGTAAAGTAGGCTTTTGTTGGATGGCAGTGGAAAAGCACTTTCTCGAAAAAGTGAACATTTTCCCGGACACAGACCAGGCAGATGTTGGATGGTGGGGACCAAAGAAGGGGGGGTGAATGTAGGTTGGTGTAGAAAGGTAACGGAAGGTTATATCGATAGCGAAACGATCGTATGCACTGTGAACAAGATGATGCATATGCACTTACACGTTCAAGCCGAGGCTGGGTAAAATGCTTACGATCTGGAGGCGTGCACACATACTCTTGAGTTGAAAATTAGTTCAAAGAGTATAAATGTTTGAAATAAAGCGAGTTGTCTTTGCTAGTACACGTTTATTTCCTATGCTTTTGCTGCTTTTTGAAGAGCCACGAGCCATTTATCCTACATTGCTCACAGGGCCTTTTTCCACATTTTTTTTAATATTTAATGTATTTTAATTATTGTATTTATTTTATTCTATTTGTATTAAAGGTCAAATCTGGTGTAGATTTAGTTTCAAAAAGCATTGTGTCGTATTCTTCTAATGTCTAAAAAGAGAGGTTTATCTCTTTTGCTTAATTGTTCTCATATTCACAGTAATGATACGAGTTTTAGATTGAGATCAGGGAATGGAAAATGAAAATATGGTTGTAGTTTTGTTGTAAACGTGATATTTGTACTGTTGCACAAATGTAAGTTCAGGTTTTCATAACACGCCTAAAAAACGTTCATTTCATTATTACTTTAACCAACGATTTTTCCCAAAATTTCCAAAATATTTTTTAAACGTGAAAGATATTTTTTGACTATAGTAACTCTTCTTTGTGAACGTAAAATTGTGATTGTGAAATAGCCTGATGCCTTTGGAAGACGTTTTTGAACCCAAACTTCATCTTTGATTGCAACATTCATTATGAGGAAACTTTATTCAGAATTTTCAATTGAACGAAAGACGAACATTTCAGGGATGTAACGTTCCACAAGTTTTCAGCTAATGATTTCAACTTTCGAAATAGTAAGAAGGACAAGCTAAGAACCTTATTTCCTTCAATGTTTTACCTTTATCGTGGCTCTAACGCAGTTGGTAATAATGGCTTATCTTTATTCCATTGAAAAGACGCAATTCCAAGGTTCGTGTTTTTCAATAATATACCCAAAGTCAAAAGAATCATACTATCGCAATAATGGCCACTTTAACGACCGTACCACCGGACCTACCAATCCGACCCTGGCTATTTAAAAACATAATCCTCTCATATCGGATACGATAATTAACCTTCGGCATTTGCCTTATTCTACTCTACCAGCACTGACCCGGCATCAATCAAGCCAGCCTGACGAAGGAATGCAATCACCACTGGTCTTAAGCCACAACGTCCATACCTGGCTTTTGTTATGTGCACATTTACATAATTATCATTCACGCATTCCTACAGTACTTTCCTCCCGGAAGGAATTGGCATTCAAGGCACGAAATGCCAATTAAAAGGTATCTCGTGGATTGTGTTGATTCATGCTAATTACTGGCATTACAAGGAAAATCACCGTGAAAACAATGTGGTTGCAGTAGAATGCATAATGTATTACAATTTTACGACGTCCAAAAAGTGTTTTGCGAATCACTCGAGGATATCAAATTTAAAAAAAAACTATAATGGTAAACACAAAATTGAGTCCCTCCTGACGAATGCTTTCAAGTGGAACGCATCCTATTGTTGTGAACAACATAAAAGATGCTTGAAACCATCATTCTTTCGCATGTGCAATACTTTCCACTTATCTCTTCAACCTCCCTTCCACCCTTTTTGTCTCTCTCTCTTTCGTACCGGTAATGCAATTAATAATCTGCTCGGAAACGAAATGATAAATAATTTATAACGAAGATAGCAGCCGCGGCTTCGCCTCACTGGAGACGACTGCAATAAAAGCGACATATCAGGCTCGCATGAGAAATGGATACGAAATTATCCTGACATCGGGGTATTGCGCTGCCGGCAAGCTGCAACTGTGAATGATTCACAAATCTCTGCCGTTAGTCGTTATCTATCATTTTACAAATTCTTCCCGACGCCTGCCCGGGAGCCGGTCCCAGAAGATGCTGGCGTTGGCGGTGTTCCGCAAAAGTGCACACCAAGTGCAGTGTCATTAATCATAATTATTACATGCATTTACGGTTTACTTATTTGCTTTCTCTTTCT
>KB671512.1:163393-205370 GCA_000349105.1 Anopheles epiroticus | reverse complement strand
TTCGGAGTTTGTTGCAGCAGGCCAAGACCGCGAAGCGGTTGTAGCGCCCGATAAGTAAGTATTAAAGATTCTCCTCCAGGAGAAAGACTAGCAGGATATTGCCTGCAATAGAGAAAACAACATCGTAGCTTGCTACCCGTAGCACTCCAGTTAGCATGTGAATCAAAGTGCTGTGCGTTTCTCTAGCCAATGTTCATCGTCCTCATGCTGATACGCTCTCGTTCTCTTGTTCTTTAAGGTGCTCGTGATGCGAGAAGCCTTGTTGCAGACCATTTCCAGATGCCGGCTGTAGTGCTGTTTGTGACAGAGCTCAACTCCTAGATACTTAAGTGTCACTTTGGAGGTGATCGTGTAGGCTTATCTGCGGGATGTGATATGTGCAGAAGATCCTGTAGCTGGCCCTTTTAAGGGCTAACTACACACTCACTACCTCCATCCAACACACGTTCGTAATCTAAGTAGTGGAACAGTGGAAGAAGTTCGTTGACACTAGGACTCTGAGGAACTCCTGCAAACGCTAGTAATGAGGCTAGTCTTTCGTTCGTTTCATACTGGAGCGCGTGGCTCATGAAGTAGCTCTGCAACAGTGCCTGAAAGTGTAGTGGCGTATTCTTACGTTATAAAGCTAATCCGATATCTGTCCAGTGGGCCAAGTCAAATTACTTCCGCACGTCGATTACCACATTCGCACACAGTCGGTTGCTCTTGCGCATTTTTTTTTTTAGCGCAGCTTTCCGTATAGGAGCAACTTCATGGCTCATGGCTTCTTTTTTGTATTGTAAAGCGTCTCAGCCGGAAACGAATCTGTCATTCCTTTTTTTAATGCAAGATATTCATGTTTCATATCTATATAGTAGACCGTACAAAACGAATAGAATTGTAGAATGCTGATGAAAAATGAGTCGTGAGTCTTTGCTGTATGTGTTGCTCCAGTAGTTTTTCTAGGACACTTAGGAGACAGATTGGCCGATACAACGACAGCTCCCCGGGTGGTTTCTCTGCCTTCTAGAGCAGCGCTAGTTGTTTCCTCTTCCATTCGTTGGGGATGTGGCCGGTGCTCATCTAGTGCTGGATCGTTCTCCTGTAGACTCCTGGAAATGCCGTTGTAGCTACCGTAAATTCTGTGTTCGGGTTGTTATCATCTCCAGGCGTATATTGCGGGTGGAATGATTTTGCAAATATTAGCAGCTCCTCTTCAGTGAAAGGGTTCTGTTCTGAACCATATGGAATATGAACCATATGGGCCACTCCATGGGTGGTCATGCTGGAAAGAGCTAGCTGACGATGTACCGAAACGCTGCATTCTGTTCCTGCGGCACGGGAATTTTCTTCCCATTACTGCTTCTCTAACTTGAAACCTGTCCTAAATCCATGTGGTTCTAGTTCTTCCAGTAGTTCGAGTTGGTAGTGAGTGTGTATCATGTCACCAAAGCACTTCATCAAATAGATCACAGAACCGGATCGCTCAAACGAAATACAAAATGGAACGGAGCAAAACACGGTGTCATGCATCTCAATTATGACGAAATTCTCGCGTTGGATGGGATACCTTTCATTTGACACTACTGCCACTCTGCCCTACGAATCTATATCCCTGTTTCCGTTTCTCTTCGAGATCCGGTTATTATGGTGGCCTCTTCTTTCCAGGCACATCTAATTCTGCTGAAGGTCCTTAATAATAGCAAGACTGTGAGTCTACCTATCCTACTTGACGGACGCCACGCTGTCTGAACAAGTGCCCAATTGCTCCTGAACCCTTGCAAATAAAAGCAACCTTGGTACCTTGATATCGATGTCATCCGCCAACAAGGCAAGAAATTTGAGAGTTTTTTTATTCTATTGAAGCCAGAACAGTGAAAGAGCTGTTGTCTTTAGATTGTTAAACTGCTTGTCCAAACGATGCCAAAATAATAAAAAAAAACATTACATATGGCACTCTTCTAATACATCAAATACCATCGACCAAATATGTCTTGAAATATTAATCTTGAAGTGTAAGTTAAATAATTAAATAACTTCACTAACTCACCAACTCTGAGATAAATCACGCTTACGAGACTCATCACTGATTAGAGGTTATCTCTACATTCAGTGATATGGTGCTGTAAAAATCAACGTTTTTAATAAATTTGACAAAAAAGGTACTTCTTCAATCGATATTCATTTGGAACACGCATCTTTATAGGCTATCCAAGAGGAAATATTTTAGCTGGGAGCTATCGTGCCGTGTGGAATGGAAGGATGATACATTAACTTCCTGGACGGTAGAGCTGATATTCCGAATTTCCTTAGTAAAGGATCATCCTAAGTAAAGTTAGCAATACGGCCTGGCCGTTACTACCGAATAAAAAAAAAGAAAAATTGATGCTTACATTAAATCAGTAGTAAATGGAGTAGTCGGGCGGCTCGGTAGTCTAATTGGTAGCGACGTAGGCCTGTGACATACGATCAGGCCCGGCGTTGCATCGAATCCATTCGGTCTGGTGCAGCAACACGGGCAGGATTGACTATCCTACTATTATTGGTATACTAAGTCACAGCCCACCATACGAAGGATTAACAATCTTGCTATGGTACACCCAGTCACAGAATGAACCGAAGCACATTAGTGCTCTGGTTTGGTCTTCATCTAACTATGTTGTTGTGCCACGAAAGAAGAAGAAAAAGTAAATGTAATCCGCTCTTAGGTACTTAACAACACACTCGTCAAAGAACCAATTCCTGTGTAAAATGCACATTCGTGTTTCGTTATTTTTTCACTCATCAGACAGACAGGACATCAGACAGAAAGTTCAAGCTTCTAAGGCGGGATTAGTGTGTATAATGGTTCCACTAATTTATTTTGCGTGTTTTAGACACACATTTTTTAATTAAAAACTCTGCCTAAGCCTAACAACCCCATTTTTACTTTACTGACTCTGATTACTTTGCATATCTTTCGTTCCTAAATATTGTATAGGTTCATTTTGTGTTTTATTTTTATTTTCATTGCTTATTATTTTCCTTTTTATCTTTGTTATACACAAAGATGTTTGTTGCAATACGGCCTCCGTTACTTTTGAAACACAAAAATGTACATATTGTTTTGTTCTTTCCATTATCTATTTCTCTAGCCTTTTTTGTGTTTGTTCGTTTTTTTTTTGTTTACTGCGTTATGGCCTGGTGCTTATCTGACTTGTTATGTCTTCAAAATTAAGGATTAGCTAGGTTGGGGTTTTAGGTTTAAGATATTATTTGTACAGCCCTTTTTATAACCCACTAAACAAATTGTTTGAGTTAATGACAAACAATATGCTAGATCATAAAGTTATTAAATGAAAAACTAATGTACACTAACCTCCTTCATTTGATTTTGATCGACTTTGAACGAAAAGATGATGAATAATATAAAAATATTTTTATATTATTTAGATGCACATCAACTTACAAAATATAATTGTTTGAGTTTGATTTTTGGTACAGTCTGTTTCCGAGTTACGGTCCAGAGAAAACCACGTAACTCGACGTTCCGTGTGAGTCAAATTTGACCAATTTCAACAAAAATACTGCCTTCCTCTCTGAGGGAACAACCCTCGCAGGAGCAAGAGCTACTTAGTGTACTTATACTTAGTGTACTCATTCATTGCAAGATAATAAATCTTACGTATGGGAACGACAGCAATCCGAGTGGGATTCGATACAACGTTGGGCCTTTTGACAAGCCTACCCCGTTACCATTTACACTACCGAGTCGGTCCAATTAAAACTAAAAATACTGCCAGAAATTTAAAATTTGTATATTTTATAGTTATATTTTTTTAAAATTTGTATATTTGGTATAGGGTTTTCTGCTCGTTAATATGTATTTTATTATTTTTTACAAAATAACAGTGTTATTGTTTTATTTTTTATTTTTGTTAAACTTTGCTAAAAATTGAAATTATTTTTTATTTGACAATTGATGAGTCAAATCTGTAACTCGCATAACAGGAGAAACGATTAACTTGGGAATAGATTGTATTACAATACTCCACAGCGCGCAAGAAATAAACTCCTCAAGGTAATAATAGTTGTTAATATAGATATGGTACAGTTGCAGAAGAGGAATTATGTAGTGGACAAAATCCAAATTTACCTTAGTTTTAGCACTTTTCATAACTTTTTTAATTTCTTATGGTTTCTAATTTTAGGCTAAGTGTTATTAATAAAAAAATGGGATTTTCAAAACAGACGCTATAATCCATATTGGGTGAGAAAAGATATTTCCTACCCCCAGTCATGGAAAGTCACCATACACCAGGGTGTACTGGGATACATTTAATCAGGTTTTGCAAATTCACTTTTGGGTAAAATAAATTAAACATGAAACAATTCATCCGTGCTAACGAAACCAATTGCACCTTGTTATGTAGATCAGCTGTTGATCACCTTGCAGCGAATTTACACGGTGCACGGTAAAGAAAGAGAAAGACATCGCGTGCCGTCAGACGGTGCTGTGCGAAAGAGCCGAACAGCTCGCTGCAGCCAACCTCGGGATCCCGTAAGCGTGTGTGCGCGTGTGAAGAATGGCGTATGCCGCACGCTATCCTTTTCATTCTTGCAAACGACTCGCTCGCCTACTGCAAACGGCGCTCGCTCGTGTCGTGTGGTGCGGGAGCGAATTCACTCTCACGTTCAGTTTCGCCCTTCTCGCCCAGCGTGTCGCATCGTGGTGTAGCTACGCTTTTTCTATATTCCTCCCGTTCCTTCGCACCGCAAGTGTTGAACGAACACACAGACACACACACGGTGTACCGGATCTCGCCGTAATTCGTGCCGGCATTTGGGGAGCGCTCGAAAGCGCTGGAGCTTCATTCGTGGCACCATTGTTTTTCCATCGACAGGCCAACGAAGGTGTCCGCGTGTCTGGCGAAAGGCTAGCACGGCATTGGCGCGGTGCATTTCGAGACAAAACGGTAGCGTTTTTTTTTTTTCTTTTGTTGTGCTCATCCAAGTGTTTTACGGGTAAAGCAAAACGTCAGTGACACGCGAGTTCGTGAAAACGCAGCGGTGTGTGTTCGGTTTTGCGGTGTTGAACCGCGCGCGGTTGATTCTCGTCGTGTGCAGAGGAGCCGAAAAGGAATAAAAAATATAGCTCCCGCAAGCCGCTAATCGCCGTGTGCTGCGGAAGAGGTGTGCAATCGAAAGGTGTGTATTGATATGTTGAAATCGTTTAGTGTACTGCGTAGTTTAAGCGGGGTGTTACTTCGAGTTGAAATCAGTGCTGACCCCGTTGGCGTCGCCGATTCGCTTTAAAATGTTCGTTTTGAATGTTTCCTAGAAGTGAGGTTACCGGCGGCACTACCAGTGTACCATTCTATGCGTTTTAGAAGGAGGGGGGAGGTGGGAGGGAGGGTTAGTGGACATTTCTTTGCGAAGTCTCAACCTTCGTTTTCGTGGTCAAATGTGCAAAAAGAAATGTGTAAAGATCAATAGCGATGAAGCGTAGAAAAAAGGGAAAGAAAAAAAAGCGCACACATATGTTTATGGTTGTGTGTTTTTTTTTTACTGAACGTCCGTAACATTCTGGTCGGTTCAGTGTTTCGAATTAGCGGGTCATTTCGATCGGTGCGTCAGATGGTGGGGGGTGGAGGGGGGGTGCTTGCCAGCGGGAAACGGATGGGCTCTGTGGTTAATAATAATCGCTCATGCCGGCACAGCACACTGCCGTTGTCGTTCCGTCGGTCGTAGCAACCGTAGAGACACACGCAAAACACACAACGCTTGCTTGCGTGCGTACAGAACGAACGAGTGAGAGAGAAAGAGAAAGGATGCTATATGGTGATGACGACGGTGATCGAGTTGAAGGCGAGAGAGACCCCCGAAAGCGTGTGTAACATAATGGACGGGTTTTGTGTTGTTATTGTTGCTGCTGTTGCCGCGTACCCTTTTCCGTGCTTGCGATGGCGGCAGAGGGAAATGTGTGTGTGTGTGTGTTTGTGTGTGTTGAAAAAGGGAGAAGGTTAAAAACAGATCTACCAAAAACTGTAGCCACCATCGTGGTATGGGGTTGTGCTGTTGGCGGCACGTTGGTATCATCATCGACAGCACATCGATACACAATCAAGTTTACAAGGCACGACACAACACACAGGCCCAGAGCTTGTGGCCATGCCAAAAGCTAGCGGTGTGGTGGTGTGGCGGTGTGTGAGCGGAAAAACGGGCTTCTGTGGTTAACTACACACGGTGAAATAAAACGCTCGTCTGTCTCTTGCTTTTCTGGCCGCCACCGCGCTCTGCTGTGTTCCGTTCGGACGTGAAATCGAAACCCAAGCCGCGCGCGGAACCATGTCCATGCTTGTTGTGTGTGAGTGTGAGCGAGAGCGGTGAACAACGTGCTCCTCCATCTGTGTAGTGGTTTGCTGCTGCTGCTGCTGCTGCTGCTTGACCATCATCACTGTTCAGTTCGTGGCGGCGAAGGATGATGCTGTGTGCGGTCATTAGGAAAGGGAAGAAGACGGCCGGTCCCGCTTGTCGAGTGCTTGCTAATGTGACCGGGGGCAGCACGAACTTAGTATAATGCCCGTTCAAGCGAGAAGATAACCGCCACACTCTTCCTACGCACATCGTTTGACAGTTCGCTGTGATGCATGCACTCTCTCGCTCCTTCTCTCGTTCGTTCTCACTCGTTCTAGCGGTGGCGGTGGCGAGCAGACGACGGTGTGTGATGCGTGCGTGGTGCGATTCCCCCCTAGAGGCAGACACATACACACACAAAGAGACACGACCAAAGCGGCGACGACGACGACGACCACGACGAGAGCACAAATTGTGGTGCTAATTGTTTTGGAAACGGCGCTGTTTCTGTCTCTTTCTCTCTGTCTCTCTTTCATCTGCTACCTTACTCGCTCACTCATACTGCACAGGAATGTTGGAAGCTCGCGTGGAGCGCGCGCTTTTGTCTCGTTCAGTGGCGTGTGCGCGTCTGCTGGGCAATTCTCCCCTTTCCAAGGGTAGAAAGGGCGGTAAGCCAGGGGTTGCAAAGCACGATTTAATCGTACGCGAATAATCCGAGCAAGCACCCACCGTTCCTTGCTTCCTTCACTCCTCCCCAACTCCGCACTCGATTTACACGTTTTTCCTCGCTGCCATTATAAGGGGATGGGGGTCCGTTTGCATGTTCGCGCCCTTTTGCAACGAGCGGGCTCGGTGGTGGGTGGTGGTGGTGGTGGTGCGCCTCGAAGGATTGGCACTTTGGCGTCGGGATTGGGTCAACATCGTCTAATTAGTTGATTAGTGTGTTATGCATGCCAGCCGCTCATTCGCCCCATTGCCATGGTCCGTGCGTGTGTATGTGGCTGGGTTATTTTTCCCCTCTTCTTCTTCCCTGCCAACCGTGGGGTGGCTCTCTCGACACGGGGGTAGGGAATTGACATTTCCGTTTTAGTTCGCTTCATCGACCCGGGGTTCCGTCGCGTTTAGCGTTTCTTGGTGTGTATTTGCTGCTTCGCGATTCGGTTCGCGTTAAACTATCCTTCTTGGGGTTTGTGCTTCTTTTTTCCCTGCCGGCCTTGCTGTCCGCCTTGTGCCACCAGTACCATTCCGTCCGCTTTATGTAATGCCCGCTGTAACACGATCGGCGCCAGTGGGGAAGTGATTAAGTTTTTTATAGGTTCGGCGTAAAGTGATTTCTTTCTGCTGATGTTGCTCACCGGTGGTGGTGTGCCCGGGAAATGGCGGTGCAGTGTCCGGTTCCGGATGAATGGCGGAGACAATCATGGGTCGTGGGGTGGGTGGGCGTGAGTGGAACTGGATGTAATCGAATGAATACGGTATAAATAATTGATTTCTTAGTGTAGCGGTGAGGCCACCTCTACCACCATTCCAGTGTTGCCGCGTCTGTGCAAACATGCTCATGCTTGAGTAATTTATGGACTCATATTATTTGTGGAGCATTTTTGCTTTCGTTTGGTATTTATTATGGTATTTTATAGTAATGTTTCATTAATTCTGTTTTTTTTTTTAAATTAAATCGTACGGTAGTACAATGTGTGATATGGTGTATTATTCGCTTTACATTGTATTTAAGTAAGTAAAACTATCTTAAAAATATTGTTTCTCCGTGTGGTCTATTAAGTCATCGTGTGATTCAAGAGAAGTATGTTTGGTCTCTAAAGTGCAGCTGTGTTACCTTCTATTATTTTTATTTTTTTCCAATATTATTTTTCAAATATCCAATTTGAATTTCGTCGCGTCTAAAGATTGTAATCCCTGCATTGTTTCCATGTGGATTATAACATAAGGAATGACATTTTCCTTAATTGATTGATTCAATTCTTTAGGAGTACGGTTTTTAACGTCTTTATTACATGAAGGATTCCAACCGACTGACTTTGCTCCGCCAATCACTCTCGTTCTGATCTTTCCATCCTTACGTATAAACGACCTATGATTTGAAATTTTCAAACCTCACTACTACAATTCAATTATTTGTTTTTTGCCGTTTTCATTGTAATTTAATAAATATTCGCATCTGATTTTGAAATATGAAGTAATTCCCAATTTTATACGGTTTTCCTAGAAAAACAACAAGATAACCATAATCACTTTTAAATTGAAATGCAATGAAGTTCTATAAACAGCTTTTAGTACAATTGAAAATTGCATCGCTGTCTTGAGCAATTTATTGTGTAAAAAAGAAACCCGTGATTTCATAGTTTTGTTTTGCGCCACTGTCGTGTATTGAACTGACGTGTCGAAAATCCTATTGAATGATTGGAAATTTATATTATATTATTTATTTTATCATTTAAATATTTCTTCAAAAGCCATAATAATTTGGCAGTAGCTTGAGCTTCTATCAAAAGCTTAATAGGATTTATTCCTTTTTTTTCTAGTTACACTATTAAACTAAAATTCAATGCCAATTGATGGGACGAAGAAAGAAAGAAAGAAAGAATAAAGGTGTAACATTTCTTTTAACACCACTCTTCTATAACTTCACCTTTTACCGTTTTGTTTCTTCGTTTTACAAATGCAGAGAGCGTTTTACTGGTAGTAGCTCCATCTTCCCTGCTCCCAGCGTTATTTGATGGGGGGAGAGCGATAAAGGGTGGTTTTGAAAACGACCAGCGATCATCTAGATGGCTACTAGAAAAGCGTGCTGCCGTCCGCCCAGCAAGAGGAGTAAGAAAACAAAACAGACTACAAAAAAAAACGCAGCGAAACGAAACGAACTAGCCATGACCAGAAGAAAACCCATGCTTAAATCAACAGGAAGCCAAAGGGTTGGGGGAGGGTGAATGGGTCGATGGTTGGCCGGGATGGGGAGAAAGGGGGAATAGTATAGTGCTCCGAACGCCTAACTACGGTAGTTTGTTCGTTCGCGCGGTTTGCTCGTGCCGTCGTCCGCAAAGAAAAGCCAAAAGGTTACGACGCCGGGAGTTAACTGGCCACGGTTTTGGTTCTAGAGTTGTGTTCGATTGCCGGTGGGTGGTGAGAGTTGAGGCACACAAACGTGCGGAGCACACGAGCACAACTGTTGGTTGTTGAATTTAATTGGATCGGCAACCGACTGTCAAATTGACAGCGTGTCTGGCTTGGCGGCCGAGCACGGTGGCAGCAGCACGGCGATAAACAAATCGCTTCGCCATCGCCTACTTGGTGTTTGGTCTTTTTCATTTGATCATTCTCCTCGGATACGGCATTATTCAATTTCCAAGCGTCTGTTTGTTTGTCTGATTGGCTAGAAGCGTGTTGTATTTGGGGGGTTTGTTGTTTTAGAAGAATACATGGAATTATCGTCAGTGTCGTGGGCGTAGTAACGCAATTCTAATGCTATAGTTTATGTCATATGTTTGGAACTAATTATGTTTCCATTTTAGATGCTTTCTCACCTCGTTTTTCGATGTATCAATAACACACCAGCAATGGATGGAGCGGATCGATTGCCTTTACAATGTCGAGCATGTAACACGAAACAAAAGCCGAACAAAATGCGAACAACTGTGTTGATACGTACTAGGGTGTGAGAATGGATGAAGAAGCACAGAGTACGTTGCTATTTTATTTTATAATAGACACCTCGCACTGCTCATCACCGGTGAGCGGCCGCTGCTGTGGGAACCGGGAAGAAAATAATGGAAATGAAAACTCAGGTAAATGGTTCACCCAGCAACAAGACAATCCCGTCCCACGTCTGTGGAGGGTACCGAAGAGGCGATGGGAGAGGGCACATGATCCACGATTTCAATCCGCGATTATTGACGCCAACCACGGCGGTGGATAGGGTAGAGGAAAAGCGGCTTGCGCCCTTCCCGTACGGAAAACGGGTGTGAAAAGGGAATACACAACATAAAAAAAAAACAACAAACGGTATACGGAAAAACGCCGGCACAGCTCTGTGGGAAGGGAAGTGGTGTTATTGGTGGAGGGGTGGCATCCGATTCCGGCCGGCTCCGCATTTACCGCCCCGCCGTCTCCTCGATTAGATTTAATAATTTCCCCCCGGTTGCACTAATAGAAAATGTTGCTTCCATTTCAATTTGTAGATCAAAGTCGAGGCCCTTCATCGTGAGCCGCGTCGCCGTTGTACCCGCCGACGATCCACCGGCAGCGGGTTGGTTTGTACCATGACCCCGCCGTGGAAATAGACGGATGAACTTTCGGTTCTCACGGACCGGTGTGTGATAGGGCGGAGGTAATCAAGGGAGTGAGAGGGAGAGGGCGGTTTTACTTGCGCAGCAAAGGAAGAAGGGTGGAAAGTTGCACTGCCAGTGACCGGTAATGGGTATTTTTTCCGTGCCGTGTTTTGTGTGCGGCTGCGGTGGGAAAACGAATGTTCCAGGCTGCCCTGCAATGTGCTGCCATTAGCGGGCGGTGCTGGGGCTGCCAATACGGACGGAAGAAGCAGTCGAGAAACCATCAAACCGATCACTTCCAATCGATATCGGGGCCCTGGGTCCGATAGGTTGCCAGTGAGTGACGTGCGCCAACGACGTGGCGGATAGAGGAAGAAGCGCGGTGGAAGTTTTGTTATTGTTTAATCAATCGATTTGTTACACTCAGCCACCGGCGCCGCGATTGTAAGAGAGAGAGAGAGAGCGGAGGTGGGTTGGTCGGTAGTTTCGTGTTGGATTTGTCGCTAGTATCGATTTGCTGGTAAGTGGTTTTGTGTTGCCTTTTTTGCGACTTTGCTACGCCACATGGCTGTGAAATGGTTGGTGGTAGGCCTTTCATGTGCTTCATGAATTCGCTTTGCGTGTTTGGGACGATCCCAATCGTTTCTGATTGTGCTGCAAATGGTTGAGCGTCGCTAATGTAGTAAAACATCGTTCGCATTGTAGCTTTGTTTAGGGTCATTCTTGCACAGTTTATGTTTATGCCTTCTCACTCTTTCTCTAATCGGCTTTCTCTGTTCGAGACTGACAAGCTGTTCAATTTTTGAGCTTAAAATTCAGCGTTTACTTTTTCTTTTTTTTGTTCAATATTCAACATTGGTGAGGTTTATTACTTACAATGAGATTGAAGACCTTAACAGTTATTTTAACTAATCTTCTTCAAGTATAAACGCTCTCAATATCACAATATGCAATCGCTAATATTGAGGTAAACATGTGTGTTGCGTATTTCATTATGAACATTGATTTTAATTTTCACAAATAAAATCATTAAAAATAAGTTAAAAATAGTTAAAGCTATTTCATAGAAATTGGGCGAACTAAATAATTAATTTACGAATAATAATTAATTTTTTTATACAACCAAGTTTTATCCTAGTCAAAATGTAAAGCAATTGCTCACATTTGATTCGATAGGGGTGTATATTGCGTTATATTAGGTACAATAAATGCGGCAATAAACCTTGTAAAATTCACAATTAATTTAACTTCTACCGTATGGAGCTTGTAATGATCAACGACAAAATAGTAGTATAAATAAATTCGTTAATCCGTATACAGTTTGCAATTGAGGTTCGCAGTACTCGCCTTAAGGAGAATCAGAGATACACCGGGTTTAACTTAAAGCAGTCCTTCGGGCAATCTGTGTAGTGATGATGATTTGACACATCAGCTGGTAAATACAAATTTTATTGCCTTTTTAGTATATTTTGAAATACACATGCTGCTTAAAGTTGTTAAGTATAGCAATACGCAATTTTAGCCTTTTTTTACAAAAAATATTATAATTAACATACAGGAAAATCATTGCTTTTGAGTAAGAGGTCATAAACCGTGTATTGAACTCGGGACTGTTCTGATTACATATTGAAAAACTCTTAACAAAAGACGGCTAAAAGAGCCAATTAATACACATTTTTTTGTTTTATTTCAATTAGAACGGGTCGGCCGTATTACTATAGGCTATGTAAACAGTTTCGGTGAAAAGACATTAAATTGAACAACTTAAAGAAATAGGCGATTATCGATGCAAGAATTAGTTTTGAAACATTATCGTTGTTTTAATGAACCAATTTGGCCTTGTTCATAGTCTTTTTTATCAAAAACTAAAGTGTTCCAAACAGTTCGATCATGTTTCCGTCCCATGTAATGGCATTTTCTGTCCTAGATTTGTATTTTCGCTCCTTACCAAGAGCGAATAAGCTTCCACTGATTATTTAACACTCCACTATTCGCTTTCGCATCCAACGCTTTCCAGGACACTATCAGTGGCGAACTGCACCATCGGGCGCGCGGCTCTTCCCGTTTGGTAGAATAATGTGCACTGACATCACTGTTTTACTTACTAACTGTTTGTAAACCGACACACATCAAAACACATGACCCGTGTCTGCCTGTCGGCCGAACCGGACTTGCTACGCGCTGCGCATTGATAATTGCTTATGATTTGCGGCTTATCAGCATCTGTCAGAGAGACTACCGCGCGCGCGCACCCGTTATGAGCTTATTACATTCACTCCGCAGCAGCGCGCATCTGCTACCAGCTTCGAAAGATGGATTAATCACGGGTGCGAACAGAAAAATAAATAACATCTCACACCAATAGGAGCGCATCCCTGGCAATCTTGGGTTGCAATCGTTTCGGAGGGTGGTTGGTGTAAGAGAGATGAGGCAATTGAAACGGGGAACGCAAGATGGCTTCCCAACCAGAGCGAACCGCAACGAGAACCTAAAGCAAATGGTTTGATGGGAGATTAATCGATTAATCTCAGGAAAGATACGTTGCTCATCTGCCACGTTCAGTTTCATTTATTGGAAGCTTTCAAAAGCACAACAAACTGTGTAATGTTCTCACAAAATACTTGTTGAACTTTAACAGTACAATCTCTTTTGGCTAAATTACAAATAATGGTGTGATAGGGATAAAGCTTAAAGCCGTATTAAACCAGGAATAATGACAATTTTGCTAATTCAATTACCACACCACACACACACACACACACACACGCGCATATTTACCATCGGCCTGCGGAACACCGGCATGTGTTAAAATTCCGCTTTTTTCACCCGTTCGCGCGTTTATAACCGCAAAGCGGATGCAGCGAATCGGAACGGGCGAAATTCAGCCAACGGCCGACCGAATCCCCTCTCGGTGTTACTTGTGCAGCCACTCAATCTGCTCAAACGCACCTACCGCTGACGGTAAACTAGTTTATCAGTGACACTAATTAGCGATTGATTAGCAGCTACTGTTTTCCCTTTTTTTTTCGTTTTTTCGGTCGCGCGAGGAAGGTGCTGTATGGGGGGCAACACAATTTAATCCTTCCGCAGGTCGTGGCTTTTCGCTTGGATTCGCATCACTTTTGACGATCGCACACACCCGCGGTATGGTTTTCCGTTTTGTTTGCTTCGACGATGGCGCGGCACAGGAGAACAACGTGTGGTCGAGTGATTTTCAACCGTACTTTGCCGCAAGGGGGCGACACGCTCGGCTGAATCCGGTTTGAAGGGTAGCGTTTAGATTTGCGTTGACCATATATCGTTGTGAACTGCCATTAAAACACATTGCAAGCGCACACGTGCGCACCCCACCCCACGGGTGGCAACGGGGAAAAAAGAAGAAGCTTTGGGCAATGAGGTGAATGGGGTTGGACAGTTTTCGACTTGTTGCGTGTGCGTCGGTACCGCTGCCAGCATGATTAATTGATAGGTGCGATAGTGTTGTAGTGTGTTGTTTAATTGCGTTGAATGTTTCATAAATGTTTAACATTTATTTACTGTTGTACGTATCGTTTCGACAAAATAACATAATTAAATATGGTTGAAAACCCCACTTACCTGGTTGTGGTGGCGCATGGTGATGGGGAAAACCAGTTTTTCGTAGTATTTGGAATTGAATATGAAGTAGGGTGAACAAATCGGTATCACTTAGTATGTTTGCATAGAGGTTCACTGAGCGCATAAATCCACCAATTTGCTTTGCTACGTAAAGTATGGCCTTCCTTTCGATTTAATTTACCCCTAAGCAGATGTAAGTAAAAAGATGTAAGTGTAGCGGCATTAGGGGCTAGTGTGTCACCATAAGCAATTCGTTTTAAAAGTTACCAAAAATCGTACGATAAATGTTAAAAATCGTTTTTAATATTTTACTCTTACTTCCTTACCAGTCATTTTTCATGAAATCAATTTCAAGCTCACGAGGTAAATTAAATCTTATGTGTCATCTATTTTGCTGGTAAATGGGATAAAATGGTATGTCAAAAGACATTGTCTATTTGAGAATGGAAGTTTCATTTAATTCGCTTTCGTTTTGCTCTATGCACTTTCATAGACTTGCTGAAAAGGCTTAATGTTTTACTATAAAAATATATAGTGTTGATTCTATTCAAGTGGTGAGAATACATCTAGTTATTTAATTATTTTTTTTTTTTATTGAAAAAGTATGGTTCTGTTGCAGAAGGTTAAAATGCAATCGTTCCACTTGTTTTGTTAATCCTCTTTATGTGCACTTAGGTGCAGAGAAGCTCATTTAAGCCTTAAATCTCCTCTCTCTTTCTATACCTCCCTCTCTCTTTCCTTCTCGCGCTCTATACTTAAGCGCTTCATCATGATGAGTTGTGTACGCGGTGCCCGAAGAACTTAAAGAATCAATCAATTTAATTTTGACATGCTATTTTGTCTGTCCATTTCGCTCTGCTGTGTGTCGTGTGTAGGTAGGTAGTGGCGGCACCAACGTCAACGTGCTGCTATGTTCGATCCATTTCTGTGCACGCGGTTCGTGTTCGTGGCAATGTGCCCTAAGTAGCCGATTAGGATTAATTATTTCACTCTTTTTGATCGCTTTTTTATCGCCCCCATTCATCTTTTAACACAAATCGACTGCTCTGAGTCGCGGAGCGCGATCGAACCGGTTCGCGGTGTTCGCTTTTATATGGCGCGATGCCTGTTTTTGCCCCGCGGCATGCTGAAAATTAAAGGTGGGATTATAATAATAATCCAGCAACTCGGGTCGGCCGGCCGCGCTACAACCACCGGCCTTGTGATCGTGGGTTTCGTTTCATCCGGTGATTTGAAGCGACCGGTCGATAAGGAAGAGAAAAGGCGGAGGTCGATTTGGTGAGGCCACGAGTCGTTCCGATCGACGGTTTCGAACGTTGTATAAAATATGTATAGCATGATAAATGTGAACAGGTTAGAGGTAAAATTTGTAGCTTTTTAACCGCTCGTGCGACGACTTTCTTTTAACAGCACCAGCCTCCTCGCCCTGTCCTTCCCCCAGGGTGTTATTAATTCCTGATGCTATCGACACCGAAACCCGTAGGCGGTTTCGGTTGGGTGTCCGTCTCGGTGGTTTGAATTTTGGCGGCGATGCGTGACACAGGCAATCAATTCCTTCTGCTCAAAGGCGCTCAAAATCAATAATCGGCCGAGCGCGCGCGCACACTCACACACCGCTCCGCCGGTTGTCCGGCACGATGATATTTGACCTCGGCGCAAAACGCGATGAAATGAAGCGTACAAAGAGCGGGGGCCGGGAGGAGGAGAACCTGGACAAAGGCTACAACCGAAATGAATAGTGATGAGCACCGGTGGCGGCGGCGGCGGCGGCAGAGCAGCATACCGGATTGTTTTTCAACGGTGGACTCGTGTTTGTGTTTTATTTCTCTTCTCCAAGTGGCGCGTCACGGAACACGTTTGGGGTCTGGTCTGGTGGTGTCGATTTTATTTTTTTTTTGTTGAAGCATTTGCGCCACCATTCGGTCAGTCAAATTCCTCAATTCTGGTCACGTGAAGCGCAGGTCCCCGCAATCGGTGTAGTCGCTTCGCTTGGAAGCAAAAACGCATCGCCGATCCGATTTGCCGACGTACGACGCATTCGTATTCGAATGGGCCGTTAATATAAATATAGGTGTTTTTTAAGGGTTCCCCCGTTTTTTTTTGTTTCTGTTTGCCCGTGTCCTCTGTCCGCCTGTGAGCATTGCAATTAGCATACAATTGCCGGGCCAGTTTGTTTTTGTTGCCTTGCAGGTAGCGTGAGCGTTCGTCTCGTCTCTCGAGGTCTCGTGGAATGCATTTTTCGGCCAAAATAAAGTCGTTTTGCTGCCTTTGTAAACTTCTACGTTTTTTTGGCCTTCGTTTGGTAACGCTGCCGAAGGGGTATGTTTGAAGTGTTGGGTGGCGTAAATGCTGCAGATATGGTGCTGGAGCAGTGTTCGGCAAACTTAATTTTCTGAAGGGTCAAAAATAGTGAAAAATGCTGGATGGAGAATTCCATCTAAAAAGTTACATTATTAAGACTGAGAGAAGCATTTTATTTTATTTTTTTCAATTAGTTCATCTTTATCGTAAAAACTTAATTACATTTATACACTGATCAGGAAAAAACTTAAACTTAGATAAATAAACTTAAAACCCATTGTTGAACATTTACGATAATTTGTTCGATAAATCGACATTAAGAGAAACATAAAGCACAGAAATATATTCATCAGCTCCAACCTCCAATATTCATCAGCCTCAACCTGTGCCCTGGGGCTTGTGTAAAACAAAAATAATCAAAAAGTAGTGATTATTACAGATCGAACGAAACACCTGACCTCTAGTTAAAATTTTATTTTGTTCTAGCAAATACAAGCTTTAGATTGATGAAGCATTAGACTTTGTAATTTACGGTAAAATTTATTGTGATTGTGATGTGATCAAGAACTGCAAACCTTAGGATTCTCAAAAGAATTGAATATTTTCGACTGGCCTAATAAAATTTCTCTAAATATATGATGGCATCGATAGGTATAAATTGATAGCTAATTAAGATAATATTATAAGTAGAGAAATATTTTTATTAACACAGGACTAAAAAGGTAGATACAGAGAAATTTGGTAAAAATTCTTGGACAACAACTGGAATAGATTAAGCGATACGGCCTGGCCATTACTACCGAATAGAGAAACTGGAATAGATTCGTGATCTTTCATGGTGTGTTGGATCAATGTAGATGATATTGTTTAAAAAACGGAAAAAAGAGCCACAAACCGTTGCCGACCACTGAGCCGCAGTAAAAAAGTAAAATCCGCTTGTTTAGCGATCACGTCCACCCACGGTTCGATGCACGTGAAAAGTGTGTGTTTTGGGATTTATTTTGTTTCACTTGTTGTTTTTTTTTGTCAGCAGCCACGTTTGCGGGTGTTTTATTTCACAGTTGAAAAATTGATTTTCCCATCGTGGTTTTGGGGTGCGTGTGCGTTTTTGCTTTTAAATCCATTTTGATACCATCGTCGTCGAAGTGTGAAAGTTGCTCCTTTATTTTGTCATTGTTGCGTTATAATCCAATTTAGCATCGATACTAATTTGTATGCATTTTTTCTACTTTCAGGCAAAAACAACTCGTTTCCTTACTGAATCCCTCAAGACAGTGAAAAAGGTGGAATAAGTCCATAACTCGTGACCAAAGCTAAGAAAAATATAAACTGTACCGCGGAAAGGTGGATAAGAAACAGACCAGTAAATCGTACGGTATCGACAGTGTTGGAGAAAAGCGCTGCAGCCGGTGGTGGAAATTGTGTCCTACAGGGTCATCAGGTGCTTTGACCCGCCGGTCCACGTTTGTTTGCTGGAAAGGGCGTCGTTGTAAGCTAGATTAACTTTTCTCTTGACGAAGATTTTCGACAATCCTATTCATCGTGATTCACCGTGGCGGAAGAAGAAAGGCACGGAAGGGTTTGGTGGAAGTGTTCCGGAAAGGTGAAGGAAGTTTAATAATTTCATTATTAGCAGCAGTGCGCGCCTGTTTTTCATTCACCGCTGGTTTCCGTACCTTCCAAGTGGTGTGAAACAAGGAGAGGAAAAATTTAATAAAAAAATCCGGAGCAAATTTTTTCTTTTACATTTCGTTGATTGATAAATTGATTGATCGTTAGTGGTGGTTAAGTGTCGGTAGGCG
The DNA here is from genome assembly GCA_000349105.1 of Anopheles epiroticus. NCBI lineage: Eukaryota > Metazoa > Arthropoda > Insecta > Diptera > Culicidae > Anopheles > Anopheles epiroticus. The sequence goes on along the minus strand of KB671512.1, from coordinate 187,072 downwards.
CCTCTCTGCCCTGCCCGAGACCGATCGTGTGTTTGAGAGTGTGTATCTGGCTGTGTGCCGCTGAGTGTATTTTGTGTGTGTGTGTGTGCACGATAAGATGAAGAAAAGCTTTCATAAAGCCCAACAAAGAGAGTGGCGTAGCGGTTTGGTGTAATTATTAGGAAGTAGCTTTTTGGTTACTCATCGTCCTGTGCGGCTGTTGCTTATAGGTGCATTTGATTCGGTGCAAAAGATTCAGAAAAAAGAGGCGAGAAAGAAAGATAAGAAAAGAGAGAAAAAAAAACAGTTGAGCAAGCGTTACGAATCAATCGAGAAGCGATCTCGCGCCGTCAGCGTTGGTATATAATGCTTGTGGTGCACATCAAAATGAAGATGATGATGATGCTGCTTCTGCTGATGAAGGAGAGTGGGCCGTAACGATCGATCGAACGCTCGATGATCGCACCGGGAAGAATACGTATATTGTTGTTTGTTCGATAATGAAATCCAATTAATTGTAATTAATCTCCCCTCGAAAAAAAAAACAACAAACCCCGTGCAAGAGGCGAGCTGGCGAAAGGTGAATGATTTTGCGGCACTTCTATCCAGAAAAGATAAAGAGAGGAGTACAGAGTGAGAGAGAGAGGGTAAAAGAGTGAATATATAAAATATTACCACACATACGGTGCAGGTGAAAATTGAAACAAAATAAGTGATTTCCGGTGTGCGTTTCAAATAGCGGTGTTTGCGGCTGAATTGTTGTTATATTTTCTCTGTGCGGGTTTTTGTTTTGTTTTCGGCGCATCAAATCTGTGTTCGCGGGTGTGTGTAAAAGAAGAGTGGCGATAATTGGTGTATGTTCTGGAAATAAAAAGCTGCAAAGCTGTGGCCGTCTCGTGGCGCCGCCGTCTGTAGTGTGATTTTGATGGAAATGGTGAAAATTACCATAGTGTAACAACGTGCGTGTGTGCTCAGGTTTTTGTAGATTACCACCCATCCATCCATCCATCCATCCATTCAGTGATTGCGAATAATTGAGCCTAAAAAGTGGCGAAGGCGAGAGAATCCTCCGCTTTTTTTTTTTTCCTCGCCGCAGTAATATAATATCCGAGCGCGATCGAGTTGATGTGAATAATAATAATAGCAGTGATTGAAATAGATTTGCTCGGCAGTCGGCCAGAACACAACACAACACAAACACACAGAATTGGAGTGAAGCCGCTCGCTGTACTGCTTTACCACAACAACATATCGGCATCATCAGCATCAATCATCATGTATCCAGCACCGACACGGCATCCATCGGCATCGGTAAAGAGCATTATGTTTCTTAATATTAAATTAATTTTTCTCATCATGACGAACGGGTAGTGGGTTGTTTTTTTTAGCTATTTGATGGGAATAACCGTAACGTAATTTAACTCGATTTTTTAGAGTTGAGTTAAATCTTTAGCTCACTTTTCAAAAACTATAAAATCTATAAAATGACCATAGAATGACTATGGTCGGCAAGACCAAATCTGGTCCGCCACTGCGTTTGGTTACAAATACGATTCTTGAAGTATAATTCGAATTTCATTTGCTAATTAATCTTAACTTGAGAAAATGATCTCAAGAATGAAACAAAACTTTTTAAACATAAAATCTTGAGCCTGGTACTTTTCCATGTTTGGCACATATAAATGCGGAAAGTTTTTTTTTCACGAATGCAATAAGCAAAATCCCAATAAGGATCATCTTTAACAAATAGTTATTCAAAATCAAAGTTAGTGATTAGAAGTACAAAAATCGAACCATGATTTGAGGACCCAATTCCAGATACAAAAAAAACCTGTCCAGCACAAAATAGTACCATTTTTGAAACTTCACATTTGTGTGAAATTTAAAAAACAAAAAATAGTTAATGATTTGCTACGAGAGTTAAGCCACTTTAAATAAGTTAACTGTTTGTGGCGACAAGCAACTCACAGCTTAGTAATGGCTAGCATAATCAGAGTGAATTAATCCTCAAAGAGCAATAAAAAAAAGCTTTGCGTAAAGCTAAATTTGAGTAAAGCTTTGCGAGTTAAATTACAGAGAGTAAGTTGCTTGTCAGCACGGAAAGTTTATTCAGATGTGATCTGATGTGAAAAAAAATTCCACCCAGGGCATTTGCAATCATGTTCGAGTAACTCAACCTTAAAATAAAAAAAAAACACCGTTTCCCCTTTCATGTCACCGGCATGACGACGTTTGAAGGAGGGGTGGAAGCATTGCAAAAATTAATAAACCACCCAAAAGCATCATGCAACGATAAGCCAGCCCACAAACCATCTGAGAGAGCCCATCCCACAGTCAGCGCAGTCTTAATGAACAAAACGTAAGCCATTAGCTGCAGCGCGAGCTAGAGATGGAAAATAATGTAGTTTTGTTTAGGACGATTAGCTTTGCTGATTAGTTGAGGCTTGAGCTTTTTTTGTTGTTGTTATTTTGGTGGAGCTTGTAACTGTTGTGGCTGGGCTGGGTGGCTGGTTGAATAAATAACAAGTCAATGGTTCCATTATGAAGCGCGGAGAAATCAGGTGCAGCTCTTTTGCGCTCGTTCAACTTCGTTCAGGATTATGGCATTAATTAGCAGCAGCAGCAGCAGCAACAGCAGCAGTAGCGTATGTACGGAAGCGAAACTCCATAATTTTGAGCGCTCTAGGCCACTCGCATTTGGTTTATGCTCTCTGATCGGTATCAGAATCTCTCCCTACTCCTACCGGCCCTGAGCGCGCATCTCAACCGTGAACCCGAACCCATTAGTGTATGGTTATCACCTTTCATCCACCTTTCGGCTGGCACCACCGGCGCGGCACCGACTGGCTGCCAAAATTAATTCTACACAACTGCCACCCCTTCGTTTCGCTATGCTGAGCACGAAAGTATGCCAAACGGAGCGAGGCTGAAAACGGAACCGTAGTCCGCACACCCCTCGTTCCAGTGTGCGCGATCAACAGATAAATCGTTTTGCTAATGCTGGCATTTCTCACGAAAAATCCACACAGGCACACATCGGTAGAGCCACTGCACACCACCGCACGGGAGGTAGAGTAAGACATTCCGTTTGTTTTTCCGCCACCTTGCTGCGGGATGTGCGAGGCAGGTTGTGTCTATCTAAGATGGAGCAAACGATAACGATGAGCGGTTCCGATGCAGTTTGTACCTTGATTTACTTCACTCTACATTCCACGGTGTAGCGATTTGGGATGCCAGATAAATGCTGGAACAAGGCAAATGGAAGGCGCCACACAGCACACACACACACACACACACACACACACACCGTTTGTAAGGGCGATTGGGTCGGAAGTGGAATCTTTGGGAGTTAATTGAAGGGTTTAGTTAATGATGAAGCAAAGCAAAACAGAGTCTAAGTTTGGGGCTTCGCTCTGTTCCGTTTGTATGAGCATTGTTATAGTTTCAGAAAGGATACAAGCTACGCATTTTGTTTGGGGTGAAGCGCGCAATTTTTGGGGTGAAGAACACCGGGAGTTCATTTTGCAAAACTGTGAGCAAACAAAGAGCTGTGTGAAATGTCGACAAGAAATGAAAAATGTTTCTTTGATTATGTGGATACAGTAGCGGTGAAGGGTTTAGTTTCATTGACAGCATTGCAATAATATTTACTTTCGTTTCTTTTCAAAGAAAACTAGGTATTTTCAATGGTTCGTCAGTCGCAAGATGCTTTTGTTTAAGGATAAACTGAGGGATAACCTGAAGTCCTGCTATCTTTTCAAAGCTTAGGAGACTTTTATGTGCGCCTATAATGTATTCTCTTTATAGTGCTTTTTTTCTGTTGGTTTTATTATTATAATAGGAAATAATCTGGTAACTTAAATTGTATTAAGTTTTAAAGTTTTTTTAAAAATAAATTCAATACATTTGTTTTAACTATGCTGTAGTTTGTCTTGATTCAATAGCAATGGTTGGAAAGTGTTTTTCTTTGGTATTCTGCAATTTATGAGACATCGGTAAAAAACACAACCAACGACACCCACATAAACAACATTTGTCTTGTTTAATTGTTATTAGCTTTATAAAACATAAAGTAGGCAACATATTGTGCATCCTACCATATGATACTGATCGCATTTTAACTCAAGCTGGTTTCATATGGGGTCGGCTCGGTGGTCTAGTGCTAACGGCGTTGGGCTGAATCTCATTCGGACCATTACCGCCCCGCATACGCAGAATTGACACACTACACACTAAGTAACAACCCCCCATACGCAGAATTAACAATCTTGATATGGATGGGTACACTCAGTCACCGAAAGAGCCAAAGCACATTAGTGCTCTGGTTAGGCGTTGACCCAACGCGTTGGCGTTGAGGGGTTGTTGTGCCACCGAAGAAGAAGAAGGTGTCATATGAGTGCAAATAGGAAATGTCATTAGGCATTAGTCTTCACAAGTACATGGCTAATAGACCTGGTTTATATGAAATGACTAAAATAATCAATTTCTTGTTAGTTCAATAAATGGCCAAAGACCAAACCCTTCTCCCATATGGACCTTGCCTCCTATAGCTAATAATATATACTTGATTTCCGACAGAAAAACAGAAGAAAAAATCATAAAAATAGGCAAATTACTGGATTTACTAAATTCTTTTCCCTTGAGGGGATGAGTTTATTACACATTTCATGTTTATAAAAATGCTTAAGGTTTATTAAAAAATATCAATTTTCTATTGAAAACATGTTCAGTCACTGGTTTGAGAAATCGTTCTGAGATGGAGCAAATTGCAATTCATGCGTGCTTCTAAATCAGTGGGTCCCACTACCAACCCTTCAGTCGTCATAGATAGAAACACCCATTTTAAGATACTTGTTGAGTAAACTAATCAAAGCGTTTAGAATTATGTTCGTGATTGCATTTTTATATTTTCAAAGAATCTTAATCTGAACCTTTTTTACAATCGACCAACAAATTCTAGAGTACCCTGGTTTCACCAACCCCGAAATATTAATATCCTATCTTGAACGGCACTCGCTTTAGTTTGGAGCTCTTTGTAAAGTACCAATAATAGATGCTGAAGCATTAAATTAAAAAAAATATTTAAAAAATTCTTATATTAATGTCCTGATTTATCATATCAATAGATATTCCCTAGCACCCTCTTTTGTCATCATTTGTAAATTAAACTAAATAATGCTCTTAAAATGTACAAGTAAATAGAGGAAATCAACGAATAGAAAACGCTAGGATGTAGATCACCGGCCTTTTAAGCTTCCCATAGCGGTGCCCTGTCATCTTCCAGTTGGCAAGCCTGTTTGGTAGCCTTTGTGTCGTGTTCGTTACAACAACCTTCCTTCCTGTCGAGTTTCCGTTTTTTTTCTGTTTAGATACGATAACAAACAAAAATCAATAGACAAGAAAAATTCCCCGTCACCTTCGCGCACACGCCAGTCATCGGTTTGGTGATAATGCAAATGGAGGACAGTAACACGGAACGTAAAAAAAGGGCCCCTCCTTCCACATAGCTTACATTCTGTATCATATCAGTCATTATCAGCCCACCAAAGCTCTTCCAACCACCCACCCACGTCCCCCGAAAAACGGTTACAACCGATTCGGTTTGTGTGTTAAAACTGTTCAAACGTACTGCAACGGGGGCAAACACACAAGGGGTGCGTCTCCTTCTGTGTCATTCGATACACATATGTGACGCCGTGGCGAAGTTGTTGTACGCGGCCCACAATGGGCACCCCCGTTCGCTCAACAACAAAAACCTCCCCCCCCCCGTGTCGTGTCGTGTCGTGTTGGAGTTTCCATTTCTTCTTTTTGTTTGCTTCTTCCAATCCACACACCCCACCGTGTTCCGTTCGAATGCGCGCTGCTGTCATCGATCGTTGCGTTTGAATTTGGTCTCCCCGCGTGTGTGTGTGCGCGCTGTCTCCGGGCAGGCCGGGCGGGTCGTGTTGACAAGCGTGTCGTACAATGGGAAAAAAGCGGTTGAGGAGGTTGAGGTACTGGGGTACCACAGTGGCACTGACTTACCTACCTTCACCCCCACCCCCCCTCTGCTTGCTCCGGTTACTTTACGTGCTCGGTGTGGGCAATCGGCCGGCCCTCCTACTCCATCGGGCTGTGTGTTAAGTGGCGGGCGCACCTTGTGTGACAAAACCTCCCTCAGCACCCCCTTCCCAGACACACAGTCCACCCGTAGGGCGTGCGTTATTTACAGCGGGGATTTAATTTACCTTATCAGACCAGCAACATCTTAATTGCTTATGCTAGATAGCGAAAATGGACAATGATTTCAACCGTTCATTGCCGTGCGGCTGACACTACGCCCTGTCCATCTGTGTTCCACCCCCTCGTGAGGGTGAGGGGAGGGGGGGGTTGGTAGTGTTCCACTGGCAAATGGCTGTTCGAGGTTGGGTGGCAGGAGAACAATGTTTAATTAATTTGCTCTGGCTGCCATCGGCATCGGGGTCGCTCGTCGCTTCTCGTTTCGTCCACTGCGTGGCGAACACGCTCCCTACTCGCTCACTCATTGATTGCTCGCTCGCCGGCACGATCGGAATGATTGGCGTGTTCGTATCGCGCTGAGTGAGCGATAAATGGGTTTGATTGGTTCGCGAGACGCCGTGCGTTTTGGGTGTGGTGGAAGGTGGTGGAAGCCGGGGAAGGTCCGTCGTCTCGGACAGGGCGATGGGGGGCGGGAAAGGGAGTGATATGTTCGATTTGGAATGTCATCAATCAACCGCGGAGCGATTCACACACCTTCCCCGTCCGGCACGCAGCACCGTTCAAGTGGTTCGGTACACCAACGGTGGGAAAGTCTGGCGTAACATCTGGTAATCATAATACCACTATCACATCCCTACCCCATGTCACCCCACCGTTACCTACCACGCAACTTGAGATTCCCGGTTGCGGTGAGAAGGCACCTTTTGCAAGTTCCGCTCCGTCTATCTTCTTGAACGAGTTGGCAATCGGTTGGCTCTTAAACCACTGCGATAGGTGTAGGAGGGGGGGGGGCGTGATGGGCGATGGGCGGGTTGACTTGTTCAATTGTGTTCCGCTTCGCAGTTGTAATTAAATCACTTTAGGACACTGGTTGATACAAAATCGCAACACGATCTTTTGTCATATAAGATAGCCCCAGTGCCGTGCGTTCCACATTGGAGACGATGGCGATAAGATGAAGCGAAAATGACAACCAGAAAGAGAGTGCGAGTGATTGTACGGGAGGTGGTACGGACAATGATAAGTGTGTGTGTGTGAGTGTGTGTACGTTTCGCTTGTGGGAATAATGAGGCGCAAATGCGAAAGGCGTGAGAACAAGATACAAATCAGCGATGCATGGAATAGGTTGTGTCGCGGCAGGGCGAAGATGAAGCTATCATCAAGCTATGAACCGATTGCACTCAATGTCTGGTTTGTACCAGCTTTGAAGTGCAACAACCGGCTGTTTGTTTACATGCTGCACATGCAAGCACCAAACCACCACAGAGTGCAATCGTTCATCAGTATTTAAGCATAGGCAGAAGGTTACTAACCGCATTTATTTTTTACACCTGTTTTTTGGGATGTTGATGTTTGAGGGGAAACAAGTCGCTCAAACTGTTTATTTAACCGATTAGTTGTCTTGTTTTGGTGAAGGTGTGGATTTTTGCTTTATTAATTAGCAACAAGTTACATTCATTGTATTGTATATTTGGTTTTTATTCGACGTGTTACGCACGATCTTCTTGAGTCTTCAGCACGATCCATCATCAATATATATTGATTATTAAAGAAAGGGTTCTATAGGCACTTTTATCGTGTTTATTAGCAAGAAAAAATCGCACCTATTTTTAGCACGCAAACACACCCCGTTCATAGTAAAACCTCGCAAACGAGTGACGTGTTTTTTGGTGATAAAAAACAAGTCATCATGTTTTTTGGTGATAAAAAACGCTTAAGTTTCAGCAGTAGATCCATTAAACCCTCAGCCAAAATCTGTCACAACCTTGATAGTACTTTAAGTTATGTTCTTGATGCAAACAGTTATGATGATACTAGTTTCAAACATATTCAAAATAATTTAGTAAAAAAGGTTTAAACTTGACTTGTTTGCTTGTTGAGTCAAAGGGTTATTTTACTCAGAAGTTATCTTATACCCTAAACTGTAATAGAGAAACGGTACTCCACTTGTATTTTATGTGCCAAAACGGTTATATTCGAGTAAAAATATTATGTTTTTTTTTAATATTGCGTTATAACACATTTTGTTGGGTTCGTATAATTGCTAAAAGCAAAACAAAAGATGATATTTAAGTTCGCCTATTCTCTGACTAATTATTGTTCTTCACAATCTTTGTGTGTAGAAATTATTTTTTATTTCATAGAAATTCAATTGTTTATAGTTCTATTGAAAATCATTTAAATAAATAAATTAAAGTATTTGACAACCATTCTTGGAATTTTCTTCTAGTCACACTAGCGTTGTTTGATTTTCTACTTTTTTCATTTTTTATGAGAATCTAAACAGTTTTTACACCGATGTGGAAAAGTAAGACAAGGATTTAAACATTTTTTACACATTTTTTTAATTAAGAGAAATATTAGAATTTTAGGTTTTTACCGTTTTAAACGTTCCGTAAGAAAATCTTTGTTATTGTGGTTCTGCTTGTAGCACCTCTTATGAAGCCTGTTAAACACGAACGAAAGATATAATATATGTTTAAAGCATAAAAGCGAAACATTGTTAGCGCTTCATTTTTTTACAGTCTTGCAGAACTACATGTACGATCAGCTTTTTCATAACAAGAATTTATATGCAATGTAATGAATTAGGGTTTTTACTTGTATTAAACATACTCTCGACAAATCCTTTTTCCATAAATATTCTGGATCGGCTTGTTAATTATTTTGGCCTAGAAATACCGGATTATTTGCAGCTCTCGTGCCACATAACAAAAAATAAAAGAGCAAATTGATTGATATTGTTAAGAGATCTTCGTAGTGATGACAAAAATTAGAATTATGTATTGTTGGCCTATACATTTTTGATTTATTTATGTAAGTTATACTAATTTACGACTAGTATTTCGGTTTTAAGCGTTACACTCGTTCTTTTTTCTTACTCTATTTTATAGTTCAATTAACCTATCATATTTAATTACCAAGCTTTATACGGTGCACAAAAAACAGGCAAGAAACCATTCTGTCCACTGATTATTCTTCCCCATCCGGAACGGTCCCTTCAACCCTCATCCCCGCGTCGGAAATGAGGAATTAATTTTGTTCATTTATTTTCTTCGGCCATCGCACCATTACTTATACCGGCGATTCCGTTGCAAACTGTGTGGACATTCCAGCACGAACTACCTCGCCCGCTCGAGGTTCGCTTCGGTTTGTGGTGAGACGGTCGCAATTTACGCAACACAACAAAATCACTCGCAGCTCCGGTGGTCCGCACCGGTGCGCATTCCGGCGGTTGTGTTTCTGCACTTGCGCCCGCGAGATGACGACCGCGAAACGTAATGCACCGAAATGAATCGGCCGCCGGCTTCCGTACACTCATTAGTGTGTGCATTAGCAGTGGCGGGCCGGACGACGACAAGGTGCTGTTGGTCGATCGGTGCCGGCTGCACCGCGACGCTTGTGCGGTGGCTTTTCTCAATCTCCATCATTAATGCACCGGGAGATTCGTCTCCGCGCGGGTGTTGGGTCGTGTTGCGGTCGGGCGAGATACTATTATCAGCAGGGTCCACCGAGCCCGACGTAGGATGATGCTCTGCCGGGCCGCGCTACATAATTGCGCCGCACAGTAATGCTTCGTCCACAAATTGGGAATGGAAATGGTTGCGCTAATTTCAGTACTCGCCACACGTATCCAATTCCCGTCTCTACCTTTCGGTCGATGGATGGAAAAACCATCTCCGCTGCTGGTGTGCAGCTTTTTCCTTTCCCTTCGTACGCCTGTCGTGTGTTTTACAAAGGATTGTGAACACCCATCCGGCCTGGCTGGCAGTTACCAACAGTGCTATCAATAATATTGAAGGTAATTTGGTCGAGGCGAGCGACGATTCCTGCGCCTAACGATCGGCGCCTTACGGTGGGAAGGGCGCCGGCCAGTGGGTCCAATAGGGTGAGGTGCCGGAACTAGGATAATTATCTCGTCCTCGAGATCGGCACGAAGAAGAACGTCAAACCAAACACAGATACGCCCCACACTCTGGAACAGGCAGCTCCCGCACGAGATGGTTGCGGTCGGCTTAATGTGCTCCACTCGTACAAGGGCGGTACTAGTGCGCCAATTATCACTAACCCTTAACGGTGCAAATGTGTGTGATGATATAATTATTAAGGAAAATTATCACAGAAGAAGCCCAAGACTGAATCTCCTTTTCGATACTAAATTATATGCTACGTGTGTGCTAATGTCGTTTTGATTATCTTTTCGTAAAATGAGCGCCTGATACTTTTGTTTCATTTTTAGATGACTTCCAAACTATGTTCTAAAACTAAGTTCGAAGAAACGATAAAATATCATACAATGTTCAGAAAAGAACATCACTTCATTTTAAAGTTTAAAAAGTCAAACTGATCTTCATAAACAAAATTTATACTATAACTTGAAAATCACATTACAAAATGGTCACATCCATTCAGTTTGAAAGAGATCTAAGGCTGATGATTTAATGGATTGGAATGGGGTATTTACAATTAACATTTTGAAAAATTGACTATAGCAGTGCCAACCATTTACTTTGCTAGTATGGTATTACATCCCTTTGATTTGATTTTAATATGTTTTCTTTAAACACTTTTGACTAATACTATAATGTTTCAATTGTTTTTTATTCCATACACGCTTTGAAAAAGCCTTCGGGAGCTATAATAAAAGTTTCGAATTGTTCAAACGCTCTCACGTTACAAACATTTCTTACACAATTAAATTCATTCCTTCTACGAATGACTGGCTAATAGTTCAGGTTTACATTAACTGGTCTTTCAAGGGTTAAGCTCTTCGTGATGCCGTCGGTTGGGGACGGTGAACACACGCGTGTTCCAACTGCGTTTTGTCGCGTCGCGTACTGTTGACGACGGTGGGACGGTCGGTCGGTAGGGTCGTTGCTTATGCGTTGATTTGGTGCTCGCTTAATGAGACTTAATTTACCCTCCAATCACAGTGATCAACTTGGTCAGTGAAGCAACCGTGTGTCGACTGCCGCGTAATCGCAGTTTGAACGCGCACGCTGTGTGTCGCGAGAAGCTTTAGCGAGAACTGATCATCACGGTTGGCGAACGATCGAATGCATTTGCACATAAACCGAACGCAGACAGGTGCTGATGTGTTAGTTTTAGCTTCATACATTTTTTAATGCATTGGAGTGTCATTTGCCGCAAACGCAGCGCTCCGGGATGCCTTCTGGTGTGTGGGACCGTGGAAGGGAGAATAATTACAACAAATCAGCGGTTTTAATCGGATCTAACGTACACTCGCGTGGTGTGGCTGGCGGATGGGAAACGGTCGCAGATTTGTGCCATCATCATCGTCATCACTCGTTGGGGTGTTTTTCGCATCGAGATTGCACCGCAGCCGAATGTGTTCGCCCCTTCCACAACTCCCCCGTTGGGGGAGAAGTTGGTTTCATCGTCATTTGGAGTAATTTTCTGTGAGTGTGGCTACACCGCTCTGCGCGCCACGTAGCTGTCTGTTAGTGATTATGTTAATTTAACTGAGCATTTTCTTCCTTCTGCTGTCGGTACGCTCGGAACGAAGCATTTGGCCGGCGGCGATCGTTTGCGTTGGCGTAAGAGGGCGTATGCAGTAGCGGCTGCTCGGCGTAGTTTGAGTTGATGTACACACACGTTTATGAGGTCAAAAATGGTCGCTCGCTCGACGATGATGATGCTCCAGCGCGAGTGTGTATGCTGGTGCGAGCAGAGTGAAATAATTGCGATGGTTTGTAATTAAAAATAAATTTTGCACTCCACCGCACCCTCCCTGGAGTACACCTTTTATGCGTTGGCGAAGGACGAGCGTGGAAGCGCAGTGGAGGGTGCTCCACGTTTCATGAACACGTCGGGGAGATAGGGGCGATTACTTCAAATGATAAATTGGATTTTTATGTTGATTGCACTCCACAATTCTACTGCCCAGCTCACGGAGGGTGGCCTAAAGTCGAGCAGTCGTTTCCCTCTTTTCGTACCATAAATCGTAAAGTGTGCATCCCCACAGCCTGAACGTTTGTGTGTGTGTGTGTGTGGATTGTGTATTGGTTGCATTCGGTTTAATATATCATGTTTTAGGTTGGCAAATGCATGTTAAACGATGGCGAACGTAAAGGCCCTTTGCCAGTGGAAGTTGCCCGGCTGTGTTGGCATGTTTACTTATCATCACACATAAGTTAACTTCAACCAGCTTATCTGAGGACATTAAAATATCAAACGAAAAAGGTGGATAAAGAGTCAACCCGTGTCGTTGTAACACGTCCTACGCACGTCCTGCAAAGGTGAAGACCAGCAAAATCACAGTATTAAGCTTCTAGACGCAAAAAAAAACACGCAGCAAAGAGTTGCTGCAAAAAGGTGAATTATATTCTTGTTGCTTCGAGACAAAAGCTATTCCCCTGTGTTAAAATCATGTCATAAGCCTCTGTCTCGCTCTCTTTGTCTCGCTTTCCATCGCTCTTTGCCCAGTTGGGTTGCGCGGCTCGGCCATTCCCTTCAAGATTTAACATCGTGTAAACATTGTCGCTAGAATCAACACCGAGAGAAGCGCTTTTCCGCCGGCCCTGCAGCGTGTTTTCCGCCCACGTGTGCCGTGTGTTGGGTGCTTCTGCAACTTTTGCGCACATTGAAGTTCGGTTCGGTGTCTTTGGCTAAATCTCTCACCAGGGGGGTGTCTCACCAGAGGGGGGTATGAGTTCGTTTTACTTTGGAGCAGGGTGCAAATAATGGCAACAATAAAGCAGAGGAAGGGATGTCAATATTTACCCATCCGGCATTCGTCTCTGACGTGTGAAGATCAGTCGCAGGTCGTCGAGGTGCGGTCGGTTTCTGTTGTTGCAAGAGGGGGGACACACATACGCAAAAGTTAACGTGCCTGCCGAAGAACGTACGAGAAGCACGTTTTGTAGGACGAGACAGAGAGAAGGAGAGAGACAGGGTTTATTTAAAAATGTTTGGATTTTTCGACCTTTCTTTTTGTGTTTTGTGTCGAAAAAAACGTTCATTTTCGGCTTTTGCGGTGCGGTTGGTTGGTAAATTGAGAGAAAACGAAGCATCCGCTCCTCCTCACGTCCAGTCTCACCAGTGTCCGCTTCATCCTTCCATCTTTGTACCATTGGAGCCAAAAGAGAAACAAATAAAACGGAAAAGATTCAAACTATTTTCGACCACAGAGAGGGAGAGAGAGCGGCACACACAGTGACTGTGTGTGTATGTCGGCTTGCCCTCAATTCGTAAATTATGCACCACACCCTGGCCAGATTGTTAAAAATTGTTTAATTGGCAGAAATACGGCCACGGTACGAGTTGCCTGCGGGGTGTGGTGAAGGTGCCCAGAGGAAAGACGACGGGGTAATTTAGTGTGGTTCGCGTTCGCCCAGGCCCGGGCAGTCCCGCACGAGGAGGGGAAGAGGGCATTAAATAAACATCAGTTTGAAGTCGCCAGCCGGTACCGGTACACAACACGTTCCTCTTTTCGTTCTTTGCCTTTCTTGGGTGTGCTCTCGCGGACTTAAGGCAGATTCAATTTGAAGTTTCAAGTTGAATTAAAGGCCGATTGGCGGCGCGGTGGTCGGTTGTCGGGCACTACTTCAGCTCTCTGTGCGGTGAATGGATGACGTAGCAGCGCACTCCTCAGGTTTATGGTCAGTGAGACCGTCGTTTGGAGGGGCGATGAATTGCTTGACTGCACTTTCGCACTTGATCGTGGCACAGGGGCGTGCGGGTCGGTCGGGAAAGGTGGCTGTAAATAAAGTTGAAGATATGCGTTGGTTGTTTGTCTGCCGACACGTGAAAAGTAAGGGGGAGGGGGTAGGTGGAAGGGAAAGAAATTACGACCAAATAAAATAAAGCTAAATAAACTGCGATTGCGATGTGTCAACCGGCGGCTTGGCCGCTGCGGATGGGGCGCGAGGTCATTCGCGATGATGATACATTACTTAACCCCGTCAACTGCCCCCTAATCCCACTCACCTCACCTTTAGTTGTTCTTTTACATCATCATCATCATCAGCTGCATGATCATCATATAGTCCGTCTGCTACGACGAGCGTCACATGGTCCACTTAATGTTGGGTGTGGGATGTGGGACGGGCGGGGTGGGTGCGTTGATTCTTGCCGGTGGTTGCCATTACGGAGAGCTCACCCGTGTTTACTTTGGTGATTTGAGTACGGCCAGCGTGTGTCGGCGATCTGTGGTGGTGGTGGCTCTTTGAAACGAAGAGCAAAGTGTGTTTGTTTAATAAGTGGCTTATGAGTGAGTGATAACAGTTGCGCTGTGTACTCACCGTCAGTCATGGGGCGGCGGACACATTTTGTGTCGCTTTTTATTGCGGACCGTATTGCATGCAAAAAGTGTGTGTGTGCGAATGCTGTTTGCTTTATCGTAGACTTCTTCTTCAGGGGAAGTTGGAAGGCGCAAGGGGTCTTGGTCTTGGGAGTTGGTCAATAATAAGATACAGCAATCAGCGAAAATAAATTGTCGTAATGTTTAAGTTTTGCTGGGAGCATTATATTTCTCTTTTGTGCGTACAAAAACGCACCAGTTTTGCACAGTTGATGTTGTGACAAAGGGTGTGCTTTAAAAAAAACACATATGGAGCAGTCTTTGAACTTCAGATTGTTTGTTAAAAATGTTGTAAATTTGTTCCACATTTATGGTTCTGCGCATATGACGACTACAAAACAAACATCTTCTTGAAAGTAAACATTTTTTTACACCAAAGCAAACATTTTATCCAAAACAAAATTCATTTTGGGGTAAAGTTTCTTGTTTGCTTGTTTCTTTGTTTGTTACAGTAAAGAAACAAAGTGCTACCATGGCCTTTAAACATGTAAGTTTTTGCTTGTTTTGTGTTTGTTTAAAAAATATGGTTTTGAGGAAGCAATTGTTTCGACTTGGCCCAAATAGGGTCAATTTAGCGAAAACATTTCCTCTGTTGTTTGCAAATTATAGTTGAAAATAAATGAACAGTCTCATGTTTTAGTCTTTTTTGTAAAAATATTGTGTCTCTTTGTTGAGCAAAAACGCAATATTGTGGCTAAAGTAGATTTAAGCTTGTTTAAATGATCAGTAAAATAAACAAAAAAGTAATACTTAAAAATCAGTAGACAATTAAAAAACTGATTCAAAGCTTGCAACGTTTGTTTAACATTGCCACTTAGAAACAGTCATTTCAATGAGGTTGGGTCCAAACCTATTATTAGACCAGCAATTCCATTCTTATAAACCTACTCACATTTTATTCGATTAGATCAAATCGACATTATCTCTTATATAGATCACATTCACAAAGAAAAACGGATCGAAAAAATCTTCTTCATCGAGTTTTCTTCCATACAAAATTCTCTCATGTTCAGAATTTACTGCATTTAGGATAGTTGTGATTACATAGCAAACGAGTTCTTAGAATGCTTCTTCCCATTGCATAAAATATCGAACACACTTCTAGATTTGAACGAGCGAACAGAAGAAATGGATTCACTCGTCCACTCTGAAACTGAATAAATAGCGACACCCTTTTCTGCGCTCTCTCCTCAAACTCCTCACTCGATCGATTGGCGCACCGCGGGCTCTCGATCAAAACATAACACGATTGTCCACTTGAGTGGAAAAGCACTCGTGCAGAGGGGCGTAACGAATGCGCACAGTACTGCGTTGTAGGTAGCGCCCGATCTTGAAGGTAAGACCGGTTGAACAAATGAAACAAAATGCTTCAACGGGTGGCGCGGGCTTTCCAACGGTGGAATGGACAGGAGCGTAAGGAGTTTTGCAAAGTACTAGACTTGAGCAACTCATTCGTGTGTGCTGGGTGTGAGTGAGAGCTGGTATTTACTTATGCTTGCCCATTGATTGCTGTCCAATTGCAGAAACAATTGATCGAGTGGACTCAAGTAGTTGGGGTAGGCTTCCGGCGTTGTATCTCCAAACAGTAAGTGGGATAACTCTTTCAAAGGAAGTGAGAAATGATGGTAAAAAAGAGTCGATCTTTTTAATGTGTGCCTCTTTGTACAGTGCGCTTCCCTCTTGAAGCAAATTCCCATCGAGACACTAATTGCGTGAAATGTGCAATCATCAATCCATTAAAATTGTACACCGGAATTACAGGAGAGGGACCAAGGTGTAACACACCGCTGTGTGACTGATGTGACAAATTTCACTCACAATATTTTATTTTCTTGCGTGCTATTACACAGCCACACACCACCCAGACCGCAGCTGGGCGGCGGTGGTGGTGGTTAGACCGCGCCATACAGAAGCTGTGAGTGAGGCGCGACGGCGACGTCAGTGTCGCCACCAGCGTGTCGGTTGAGTTATTTTATATTTTTTCCCTTCGCTTTCCTTCCCTACTTACTGTCAGCGAACAGCGAAGCTCAAATCATATTCACGCCTCGCTCATGCATGCGGCTCGGTCGGCTCACGGTGCCGCAGATCGTCGATCTTGAGCAGCTCTCCTCCGAAAGGGGTGTGTTGTTTGGGGAGGTAGCAGTCGGTTTGTCGGTTGATTTATGGATACGCCTTTCCTTCTCCTTACCCTCTCGTCGTGTTAAGATGGGTGCTGGGTTCGCGCTTTGCCGGTCATTTATTTGCGCTTTGCGCCTAGTGTGCGCACGCTTGCCTTAACAACTTACTAAGCCCCCGGATCGGTCAGACCGGTTAGCGGTTTGTGGACCTCTTCGGGGCCCCGGTCCCGGACACGGCAGGAAGGAGGAGATTTTCCGCGAATTGCTACTCACCGTGTAGCGCCGCCAGACTCCACTGGCCACCACCACCATCGCCACCGGGTGTGTTGGGAGGTATGTTGAACAAATACATTTATATAAATCATCCGCTGGTATTCTAATCATCGCTGCCATCAGCAACGATCGCCCCCAGGAATGATGTCTCTGTAGGCGACCGGAGTGAGGCAGATAATAAAGAATCGAGAGGAGGACACGGGACTAGCAGAAAAAAAAGACGAGCGCTCCCCTCGGGCAAACGCAGATAAACCCTTAAGAAAGTGCTTGTCAGATGAATGAACATTCCACGATCCTCCTCTTCGCCCAGTCACTTATACCCTCAAGGCGGCGGCGGTTTGACATTTCGTTGCCGTTGGCCGTCGTCGTTGCCCAAAGTGTAAGCAAAACGTGATGCCGATGGTTAGCAGTTTCTTTTCCTCTGCGCGCCCGCTTGGTGTTTGAGTGTGCGCCGGTGTTTCCGTCCGGATGATCTTCGTCACGGTTTGCTAAGCACGGGCGAGCGCGCGCGCCTATGGAAGGGAGGAAGCGGTGGAACCGCCAACCGAACGTGAGGAGATTTATGAGCTGCCTTTGAGAAATCTTATCCCCGAATTCCTAATGGAGTCCGAAACGGAATGTTGTTATGCAGAGCGCGAAGATAGACAAGGCACAAACACACCGGCCGAGCACAGGCCGAGTGTCTTTGACTCGTTTGCGCTTGGACGGGGGTTGAGTTTATTATGAAACATGTCAATTGGGTGGTGTGTTTTTGGTACATTTTCACAAGTAGACAAATGGCCGTTTTTTGTCGTGCCCGGCGGTGGATTGCTGCGTGGTGCCGCTGCATACCTCGTGTGGCACTTTACGTTCTCTGCTAAGGCGTAATTGAGTTGCAAATTATGATAAGCAGAGGGTTCTATCTATTCTCTCACATTTGTTGGAGTTAAGAAACAAGATGGGTGTATGGGTAAAAAATGGGTAAAATTAGGTGTTAAGATAGCTATACTCGAATGCATCAATCAAAGGGGGTTATGTAAGTTTATTTTAAACATAAAAAACCTATTTTTATGTTTTGGTGGTTTTTACAACGATATTTTTTGTGCCAGTTATTTGCGTAGAGATTCATCGGGAAAAAATCAAATAGAACTAAAACAACACATAACATTTTAAGAGGTTTTTTGCTTCTTCAATGAAACTTTTTTAAAACAATAAATTCCTGTTTTGGTTCGGAGGCTTAAATAGTGCCATAAATTATCGTCAAATTGTCAATATAAAGAATTATTTTGTATCGTATCTTGATAGGTTAATGTTCTAGACCATTTCTACTATTTTAGAACTACAAACTTTATGTAAACTAATAAAATAATAGCGTCTTATAAAAAATAAGATATACACATTAGTATCAATTTGCTGCTTAATGTGTACAGGTAATATAAACTTTTACTGGGATCGGAAGTCGAATGATTCCCTTTTTTGATCCTGGCTGTTGTGTTGGATGTAATAATCCCGTTTGAGTGCTAAGTCTGAACTAATACGAGTCGAGAGAGTTCTACATTAACAGGTTTCTTTCCTCGAAGGAATCGATGAACAAATTTAATTTTAGATTGTACACGTTTTTGAAACCTTATTCTCGCCTTACGCGTAATACGGTATTTCTACATATTTGATACAGAAGCGGCAAGTACTTGCAAAAGCGAAATGAGTACATTAATTAGATCGATATTTCTTTTATAGTTAAAAAATGCAATAGAGTAGAATCGTTTCGTTATTTTAAATAATGTTTCTGCTTGTTGGCAACAATTTAAACAGAAATGAATATTTTCACAAGTTTAAAAGTGTGAGTACATTTTTTTCGAATAAACGCAGCTTGTGCATCCCGATGGAACAAGCATAACTAGCAGGTTCTTAGTCTTTCTTTTAAGAACTTTGTGAAGAAAACAATAGATCAAAAAATTAAAATAACTTATAATATGTGCAGTTTGGTCTATAAACATTCTTTAAAATAAAATTACGCTTAAATAGGCTTTTTTTTATTAAAAAAGACCGAAGATTTAGTCAATTTGCACGAAAAGGCAGTTCTCCACGTATTTAGCATATTTTTTGACCATTTACTCAACTAATTGTCAAATTAAAATCACTTCAATGAACAAAACTGCTCCCCTAAGTTGTCGAGGACAGTTACTTTAATCTTTTTTAAGAATTTATTTCTGTGTTTGTGAAAAAAAATTTAAAGAAATAAAATAATGCATTATAGTTGTGGTCATTCAAAATCACCATTTGTGTGATCATATCTCCTACTTTTTGTCCAAGCTGTTGTTGAATAAAACGCAATGCACTGTGAAATTTATTCGCTTCGCCTTCTGTTGCATCTTTGCCAGTTTTTTTTTTTGTTCTCTGGCTGGACCCATCCATCGTTAGTCAAGGATCTGAGGGTCAAGATATGTGATCATGCCGATAATACGTTCGTTCATTTACTCCGATGATGAAGAGCTTGGCCTTTTGCATCGCTCCTCGTCATCCTCAATTTGACGCCATTTGCTACCGTCTGTTTCGCGTAAAAGGAAGCACACAGAAACACATTTTGAACTGCTGCAGTAGGGGTACGTTGCGAAGAACATAACTTGGCTCCGACCACAGGCCAAAAAATAAAACCGCTAAAACACCGTCATCGATCGTCAGTCATTCATCCACCCCAAAAAAAAGAAGCATTGCCTGCAGCAACGGAAGAGGGTTGCGTTTGGAAAATGATCCAAACGCGTCTCTTTCGCAAGAGGTC
The DNA here is from genome assembly GCA_000349105.1 of Anopheles epiroticus. NCBI lineage: Eukaryota > Metazoa > Arthropoda > Insecta > Diptera > Culicidae > Anopheles > Anopheles epiroticus. The sequence goes on along the minus strand of KB671512.1, from coordinate 167,403 downwards.
TCAAAAAAGGTTTCATGTCACAGCGATGGAGTGGAGACGAAGACGATGAAAAGAGGGGCAAAAAATAACAAACGATGACACCACTTTGGCACTTTTCCCTTCTTCCTGGGTCCGAAGAGACCAAACCCGACGGATGGACGGACGGATGGTTTTTTTTCGAACTCCGTCACGTAAATGGGATTAAGACGAGGCGTCTTAAAACTGCGTTCAAATAAATGCTTAAAATAGGGAAGGGAGAGTATGAGGGAATGAAACGACAAAGAAAGGCAAAGAGAGGCTCAAAACATGTTGCAAAATCCTCATCGGTTGGTGGGTCTGGCATAAACGGGTCTGGCAGATTGACTGACGCCGAAGGAGATGACGCGTTGTGCGAACAAAAGGCGCTTTGCTGTGAACCCGTCGAGATACGCCTGCGGTGGGGCGGTGTAAGTTGTCTTTCTTTCATCAAATAATTACGCTTCAGACCAATTGAGGAGGAGGAAGAGAAAGGGGAGAATGGGGGGGGGGGAGGGGGGTTGCGTGCAGAAACGAAACCTTTGCATCCATAAATATCATTATAATGTACAAATATTTACCGTGGGCTTAATCGTCTTTGTCGTGGTTTTTCCTCTGAGTTTCCCTTCCTCTCTATCCTTCGGTACGTTTTGTGCATATGTGCGGATTTTTTTTTTGTTTGTTCCTTCGTACGTTCGTTTGTTTGTATGCTTGTTTGCTGTTCGTGGTGCTCCTTCTGCTGACGGCTCAATACGTTTGCCCCGTGGGATGGTGTAAGACAGTGGTAGGCAAACTTGGTGATGGTGGAGCGTCCAAATCGATGAAAACTATTGTAAGAGTTCTTTGGAAAGAGACACATTGATAACCATGAAAGAAAAACTACATCAAGTCATTCTACTTTTATTTAATTGCTTTTCAAACACTGAGTCTTATTTTCTCACTGAGCAGATTTAATAATTTTAAATTGATAAATAGAAAATGAGCAACAAAATCCTTGGCCTTGAAATAGTGTCCGACTTCTCTTCAACTAATTTTGGCGCACTGTTGGCTGGTTCTTACCGTTCACTCCGAACAATCATTCTTTCGTCAATTGCCGATAGTATTATTTTTCTCCGAGTTCGTGAAAGATTTTTCACTCTTCCTTCGTATCGCCATCGGTCGATGATATGCTAGACTGTAGAATGTATCCGTCCAACTAAGTTGGACACCCACTTTTCGCATCGAATAATCTTTACAATACAGTGTAACAACTTGTTTCCTCAAATTAACGCCAAATTTCTTTCTTGATTCCTTCATTTCACAACAAAATTATAAAATTCAAAGAAGTTACGCTTGAAACAAGTTTGGGATTAAGGATGGGAATTGTGGGTCGTATGTTGCCAACCACTGGTATAAGACGCTCGCTGGTTAAATGCAAAAGACAACGCACTTTTGGCCCGGTATTTAATTTCTATCCCAATAAGAAAGGAAGGGAAATAATAAGAGGATGAGGGTAAACAAACATCGTGAACAAATGTGAACGATTTGATTCCCACAGAGAGATACACAGAGAGAGAGATGGAAGGGAGAGAGACAATGGTTTTGTGGTGTGTGGGGTGTTGTGTGTTGTTTCAACGGCGAAGATTGTTTTTTATTGCCCGCGCGCTACACGACGACACGTTTCTAATTGCTTTTCGCTGACGGTGGTGGTGGTGGTTTGTTAATTGGATTCAAACGTGGTGTATAGTGAACGATTTATTAGGTGCAAGCGGGTTTCACGGGTTTAATTGGGAATTAGAAATGGTGGCTTAGTAGAAAAGAGGGGGAACATCGAGGATTTACAATAGAGAAGTGTGTGAGCGCGCTACTGTGAGGAGTTTTATGTTTTAATCATTATACTTGTTGAGTTGAACTAGTCCCATGGGTTTTCTCATGAAATAATGACAGTTGGTTCTAAAGATTTATAATTGTTCTACTAAGTCATTCGTGAGTATTCTATCATAGCCTTAAACCGTTTTACAATTGCATCATGAGCACATGTTGAGATGAGAAAGCGTAATTGTCACCTTGTTTTGTTCGTTATATCTTGTTATTAAGCCTTATCAGTATCAAAGTAAAAAACACAAAACATGTTAATATGATTCATAGTTCCTTTCCGTTTGTGAGTTGAATCTGGTCCATCTGAAAAATATATAATTTTTTAAAAAATATACTAATTTCCAACTATTTTTGTTGTTTTGATTCAATCTACAGTCATAAAAACGTTTTTGAGGCATTAAAATAAAGCCGCATTTCATCTCTATATAACCCAGTCATTTTCTGTACATTTTGTTTTTTATAACCATAATTTACAAATTTTATTGGGGGGGGGCAGCCTTCCTTCGTCCTTTCGCGCAACTCTGAGTTTTATTCCGTTTCAATGAAGTTTTTTTTACCCATTATTGGCCTCTTTTATGTTTTAAGACAGTTTTTTATATGGAGTTTGACATTTGGCGGCCGAAATCATGTAAATACTCCATACAAAACCACACACAAAACTAGCTTCAGATTTTGAGCCTAGGGGTTTCAGGTTTTAGGTTTTTTTCAGCCTAAAAGCTAGAATTAGTTTCGAGTACCTGCTCGAGAAGATGTCAAATCTAAGGATCAGCAGTCTATCACTTTCTAACTTGTTGTTTTAAACTGACCGTTAGTGAAGCTGGTCATATTCTTCCTCATGAAATTCGATAACATTAATTCAACAAATAATTGTTTTTCTGGTTCTCTTTCTTTCTCTTATTGAAATTCTTTTTACTTATGTTATTGTTTTATGTTTGATGATTTAATTACTTTCAAAAGAATTGGTTAATGTTCGAGGTATTTATATTTCATTGTTGATGAATGATTTCTGTTCTTAAAAACACACTTCCGAGTGTTACAAAGCGCTGTTGATGAACGCCAAACAACAACTACTTCACTTATCCGGTGCTTCAACTACCTGGTGGCTTTCGTCTACTACCACGAACTCCAACACCTCTAACGGTCTTGGCTCAATGCATTATCCCAGCCTAGATCGTCGTCTTCCCATCTCAGCTCAGTAGGAAGTCCAAAGAGGACTTTGCAAACTGGGTTGTTCCGTACCAGGTTGAAAACATGGTCTGCTCACCGGAGCCGCGCAAACTTTTTCCATAGCACTACAGTGAGGTCGTTGAACAATTATTTTCAATGGATAAACTAGCAATACCTGTTACCATTCTCACTGTCAAGAAGTGGCTTCAATAACTAAAATAAACTAACGCATTATTTGACACTACCAGGCAATGTTTTCATTTGAAATACTGCTCGATAAATGCTCGAAATCTGCTAGACAAACAAACAACTGACAGGCTGAAAATTTCAGCTTCTGGATAAAAACATAAAAGGGACCATTGTAAGAATTGTCTTAAAGTTTGTATTTAATGGAAAAGGGTTAATTCGTTCAGTTGCTTCAATCAAAGAGACTGATAAAACGCATAACAGGAAAATTATTTCGTCTTTTTTCTGTTGTGCCCTCGTTGATAGCTTACACCACCAGAGTATATTTTATTACTTAGCTTAATGATTTGTCGGCATTTTGACACGCTTCTGCCCTAACCATAAGCCATAACGAATCAAACGCATTTCACAAAATCGGAAATAAACTCTGTGTGTGTGTGTGTTTTCTCAACTGTCAAAGGCAAAATGGGGCGTAAAATAGGAAGGAAGGCAAAGATGAATGAGTTATTCTCACATCTCACAAGTTGGTGCTCATGCACCCTCACTTACTGAAGATCAGTCAACAACGAGCTGATGACGACGAGTCCGCCCGATCGAGATAGAGAGAGTGTGTGTGTGTGTTTTGATGAGACGGTGGAGACGTTGTAGGGTATATTCCCTCCCGAACCCTTTCTTCTTCCACACAAACCGTCGAACGAACGAAAAAAAAAACGGTCGTAAAAGGTGACCGCGTTTCGGTTCCCGGATCGCATTACGCCGAAAGTTGAGTTTGTGTTTGGTTAGTGAGTGATGGGAGTTTTTCTTAC
>KB671512.1:77292-159543 GCA_000349105.1 Anopheles epiroticus | reverse complement strand
GGGGGGGGGGGGGGGGGGGGTTATATTGCCTTTGAAATTTGCCGCGTTAGCGCTCTGCTTGGTCCCAGGCTTACGATCATCTTCAGCCGCCACAAACAACAACAAAACGGCTGGTAGGAACGGTCAGTGAAAGGGAATATATTTTTTGAGGAAATCGATAAAAAACACACATACAATTTTACGACGCTTCAACACCATACGTTTCGCGGCGGGAGTTTAATTTTCAGAACGTGGCGTCTTTTGACGGTGGACGGTGGAAAGTTGGGGAACCTTGCCCCTGTTTCTCGAGGTTCGTTGGTGTCCAAACGCACTCCAAACCATTTTTTATCTCAGACGGTTTTTGTTTTGTTTTGCTGGGTGGAAGGAGGAGATCTCGACGCTGGTGAAACGAAGCTGTGGATGCAGAAATAGCAGCATGATCCAATATTCCTGAAAAGCAAAATAATCAATACTTCCCTTCTTTTCCGTCTCAATCTGCGGGAGGTGTTGAAAGGTACGAAAGAATAGCCTTTTTTTTCATGGTGGCAAGGGTTGTTTGTCTTCTTTCAACTTTTGCTTTCATGCTAGTTAACAAGGGTTGTTGGATATCATAGGGTTGGAAATGTATTAGCGTTTTTCACGAAAAATCGATTTTTTTACTTCTTTTAGCAATAATCTATTCAAGATCAAAACTGTAAATGAAATTAAATATTTTATAATAAAAAAAATAATGAAGCAAAGTAAGAGTATCTCCAGCTAAACCAAGCGGATTGTGTAAGCTTTCTATAATTCCCTTAGAAATGTTTTGGCATATGTACTATAAAAGTTGAATAAAAACGAGATTATTTGTTACCTTGGTTTTTAATTTTTCATATTAAAATTATATTGCAAAAGTTATTTAAACATTTACATCATGAAAACAGTTGTTTTATTTTCTCAAGTCTTATGGAGTTACAACATTTTACTACTTTAACACCTGAATTATCAGACTTTGGAACAATAAAGCAGCTAATTATTGTTTTGTTTTGCTTTTTCGTTCTGAAAGACATTTTTTTACCTTCTGCCGTACGCTCCAATAATAATTGAACAATTTATAACGATTTTAGTAGCTTCGGATTTTTTCCCACTCTAGTGTGAAAAGGTTTAAAAAAGATGGCGCTGCGCAGAGTCTATACACCGTCTCAATCGACACAAGGCTGCCAATGCAAGTAAACCAAACGTAGCGTCGGTTCCAATTTGATATACGAGCTACTACTAACAGCAGTAGCACCCGGATGGGATATTTTATGGCAGCTTCGTGTAAACAAATCTTCAATTTCCGTTTACCCTCTCGATGACGGCCGTCCGATGGTACGAGGGGGGTAGTTCAGGCCGCAAGTAGACTGCCATTCCTCCCGTAAGTCGATGACTAATGGATGCATTTCTTCTTCCGCCCCAGTTGGTTTAAGGCGGCCACTAACCATAACGAAAGAGGTGTTGACGGTTGGACAGACGGCGGCATTGGTGGAAGTTATTGAATGATTTGGTGCTTTAGTAGGATTTATCAGAGCTTAAGTTGCTTGTTAATAAAAACTATCTAATGGTAAATTTGTTGAACGTTTTGAAGTAAGTAGAAATTATGACAAATTTTTACAAGTGACTAGACTATGCCTTTCAACATTAACCTAATTAAAGTTTGCTCAATGTAATCATGTAGCGAGTGCTTCCTTACTTTTCCCACCTACTAAAGACGACCAAGTTCAACGGAACTGAGCAAATTGTGAAATTGTGAACACTCGATATTAGTTTGCTTTTGAAGTTGCTTTTGGGGTTGCGTTGTTTGGTTGGGAGCCGTTACGTTCGCTACTGACAGCAAACCATATGCATTTCCATTTTTCACACCACCATCATTCATTTCGGATGTAATTCTGTGTGTGTGTTTGTTTTTCCTAACGCCGCCGCCGACGCCTCATTTCCTCCCACGTCCGTGAGAGTGAGTTTTTGTTTTGGGGTTAAGCGTAATTGATGATGATTCCTGCTATCGCTGTAATTGAGTGTATGGGATGGGTTTTTATTTCGTGGCATTTTTTTCGTTTGATTGTGTGTACCGACTACGCCGGGAATTGAAATAAATTGAATGTTTGCTTTATTTCAAGTAAGATTTTAAATGGTTTTCGGTTCCGTTCCTTTTGATGAATGATGTTTGATGCGATCGCTGCACAAACGGTTGGAGAGTGTTTAAAGATAAATTAAGTGTTCACATGATACATTTATAAAGAGTTTAATAGAATTTCAATTTCCAATACACCAATTGGAGCATAAAATTGGATTATTTGCGTTAAAGATACATTTTCATTGTATCTATAGTAATGTGTTGGATGAGTATTACACGCGACTTGTGAGTTAGGTTAGAAAGTAAATTAATTTCTTCGATCACTTCCAGTAGACAGGTAAAGTGTACTTAATGCTATGGTTTAATATACAACACTCGAATGATATTTCTCCACCGTAAAATTGGTTCTGAATGAATGAATGATGAATCACTAAAATAACATTGTTCAATTTATATTTATTGCAATATAATGAAAGTGATTGACCATCTTTATTGATCAGATGAAGTTTCTATAGCTTTCAGCGGACCTCTGCACAGATACAACGCTATATAAAAGCAAATTCTAAATAAATGAATTGGTTAATCACATAATTATACATGATACAAAATAAAATTTTATAAAATTATGTATTTTTGTTCAGTCATCCAGGAAATTATTTTGCCAAAAACACGGGTTTCAAATTCTTTTTTCAATGTGAGCGTTATTTAGATTTAAATTAATTCAAATTATTGTTGTTCAATATTTTCATTTCTGTGAGTTGCTTTTAAACATTATTCACTTCCCGTTCATTGTAAAAATAAACGATTCGCCGCCATTATTTACTAAGAAACTAATGTGTTTCAAGTATCAAACGCGTAGTCAAACAATTCTAGTAAAACTAATTTTTATTTACTATTTTAATGAACAATCAGGATAATTCATGAAGCATTAACTGTTGAATGTCATATGTTCGTATATTTTTTTTCTTTTGTCATTTTCTCTCCTTTTATGGTTGTATTTAATATCTTTTCACTTTTAAAATCATGTTGCATAATTTAATGGAAGAGAAACAAACACAAAACCAGCAGTTCGAAATCCAATTCATTGCTTGAAAGCTCTATTATCATTAGAAAATTATTTAAAAAAAAAAAACCCCTTAAGTATGCGAAACGATGACACCATAAGTCGTTAGCCTCATATTGATCCATCTTCTGCGCCTATTAAAGCTCGAGTGTGCTTTAATGTGCGCTATTCGGGTTGATGCTGGTCAAGGTTGAAATTGTGTCGGGCAGCTTCATTCATTTCATCAATTTTACTTCGGATTTTTCGGAGTCCGCTGAAGCTTGCAAGCCACTGTTGTAAGCATGCGCACATGCAAGGACGGGAGCACCATCGGCTGTGTACATGCTGCAAAGACGATGGTGTACAGAAGCAGACAAGAAACAGTGGAAAACTACAACACACCTACGCGCCACCCTGACCACCGACAGTGAAAGAACATTTGCGTCTGGTTTGAACCCGAACGAAAGGAAAAGTTGTTGACCGTGGTGGGGTGGGGTGGTTCCCAGGTCTGTTCTTACTTAGTGCATACGGATTTCGGATGCTATTGCAATCAAAATTAAACACAAAGTGGCAATTACTTTGTACAAAATTACACACATTCAAATAAATACTTTATTACGGTGGCACTTTGTGTGGTATTGTTTAAACCACAGTATACAGGAGAAAGTATTTGCTCAACTTCCCTTTTCCGATACTTTGGAATGCTTCACCTTGTTTCGCTTTTCCATTTGCTTCTCCTTCAAGCGAACGTCCTTCTTTTTGGACTCCTTCCGGAGCATCTCGTCGTAACGCTCCGGCTCGAGCTGTTCCGTCAAGATGCGACTCATCATGATGCTGGCGGCAATCATGTTTGATGAGCGATCGATGTGGTGATGTTGAAATGAATTACAAACACCTTAGGCAAACAACCGATTGCGGTGTTTACCGTTGCGGTCGTGTAAACAGCAAAGGTCGTTATAGGGCGGAAAGCAAATCGCACGTCAGCTGTTGATGGGAAGCAGCAGCTCACTGGAAAACACGGTCCCATCTAAACGGTCTCGTACACAGCTCAAGAAGACATTCCACCTTCAGCCGTACTGAAGTAGTGTTAAAAAGAGAGAAAAAGAGAGCGAGAGAATGCTACAGTGAGCGGAACGTTCCCCCCCCGAACATATTGCAAGCAATTTTTGTGAGTCGTAAGGAAAATGCTTGCGCCGCGCAACGTCTGCCAAGCGCCGTAAGATGATGAACTGCGGCCACCGCTTTGTGTGGGTGAGAAATTTCTCCCTTTTTTCTCCACACTAATACACACTCCTACCGGGTGCTCGCATCGTGAAATGGAGGGGAAAAGGGTGCTGTTGTGACCCGAAAGCCAAAATACGCTTTATCCTGTCCAATCTGGCTTTTGAGCGGCATGGGAATGGGTTGCAAATAAAATAAAGTTTGATTTCTTAGCGACAGATATGGGAGGATCATCGTCCTTTAGCAGCGTGGGTGGGTGGGTGGTTGGGTTTCGATGCAGACAGGATGTTGGCAATCACGGAGCACTTAAAGTCGGAAGCCGTTTCTCTGTTTGATCACTAATTTTCACTTACAGCAAACAGAAGTCGAACGTGAAGCAAGTGAGTCTCGCTCGCCGGCTTTGGGCGTTGTGGGAGCGGATGGGGGAGTTTGTGTTTGAGAAGGGGAAAAAATAAACCAAGATGGCCGCCACCGCCGACGACAGGTGTTAAACATGGTGGACCACTTCCCGGTTGGGAAAGGGAGAGAAGGAGGGGGAGTGAGAGTGAGAGAGAGATAAAGAAATAAAGAGAGACCGGGAAGACCGGAATGCCATTTTGATAGAAGTGTGACTAACAAGTGGTTAATGGAGCGTTTTTTCTCCCCACTGGGGCTGATGATGGGGGGCGGGAGGGGCTTAGGAAGATGAGAGAAAATTGAGTAACATAATACGGGTGTTGTGAAGGGGGAGCGCCATACGTTGGCCGTGTCCTTGTTGTCCTTCCACTCTCCTCCTCCTCGCTCAGTAAACGATAACGATGGTATGTTCATTTTAAGTGGAGTGAAGAGACATTTTCCTCCCGGAGGCGTTGTGTGGGGTAATTTGGTGAGCGGTGATTGAGAAGATGAATTTGTTAGCTTAGCCAACGGGTTTGGGTTGGCTGGTGTTATGGGTGATTTAATCGATGGTTGGGAGGAAGAAGCAAGAGAGAGAGTGAGCAGCAGATCTGTGGGGGAAGTGTCCGGTTCGACGTGGATAATGAGTAGAGCGCTCGTTTAATCCCTTTCAGGCTGGTCGTTGCTGCTACCATTTATTAAGTGTGTCTCTTTGGTAGTAGATGCTTTTTTATTGTTTGGAGTTTTTCAAACTTGATGAGCGAAACGATCAGGCCGTGATTGAGGATAATTAATTGGTCGTCTTCTTTCGGGGAACGTTCTCACACGTTGGAATGTACTGCGGAAAGTTGCGTTGAAGGATGAATAGCAGTTTATGTTTTGCTTCAAAGTGTTTTTGGGAGGATTTGGAGGTTCACTGGTTACAAATTGGAGTTTTTCTTTATAACGATTAGCATTGATTTTTGAGACATCAAAAATTAAATGTCAATTGAATTTCTTTTTTGATGTCATTTAAAATACACAAATAATGCCAAATGTTTAATTATTTGCTCTACAATTCATATGTAGTAGCTATTTGAATCAATTGAATTCTCAATATTGAACAAACTTGTTTTTTTAAGTGTAAAACTGATGATTTCGTAAACTATTGAACATTTTACGAGGATAAAATCATTGATAAAGTTTTAAAAAATATCAGTTTTCTGTATTGCAAGAGTTTTTTTTATACTTTTTACTGTGATTGGGATGATTGAGTTATACGGTGTGAATTTAAATATTGCTATTCAAAGTCTTCGATAATTCCCCTCAGTGCTCATATTCTGCTCCTTTCTTCTGTAGAAATACACCAGCATTATCACGGTTATTCACTTACATTTCTGTGACTATCTTCCTTTCTTTCTTCTGTTCGACGATATCAATCCATCGTACAAATACCCCGATACACACAAACACACCATTTGTAAATGGAGTTTCGCGTCGTGTTTTATTGTTATGCTTTCTCCTCACTATCGTTTCGGCAAAGTGCTCCACTAATGGGAGTTGGCTTTGCTGGAAGAGCAAAAGAAAGTCCCGATGGCACACGAGCGTGCGAGCGAGTGAGCGAGACTGTTCCACCGGATAACGAAGGAATGGTGGCTTTGTAAAGCGAAATCGAGTGATAAATCGGTCTCGGATCACTTCGCCACACCATTCGTGGCGGGAAGCCGTGTCGGGTGTGGAATCTCGTAGTCAGTCTCTCGATTTGCAAATTCACTCCCCGGCACGGCAACGAATAAGCGCAGGCAATGAATGCAGAGCGCAACCGATGATTCTTCTTAACGCGCAGCTGCCAGACCAGGTTGGATAGGAAGGGGAAATGGATGTTCCCCCCTGTTGCCTTCACTGCCGATGGAGACGCCTGGTAGCTCACTAACACTTGAGTAAAGTGCAACCCGAATGAAGGGGAAGTGGGTTTTCTTCCTTCTTTACGAAAGGATGGAGAATTGAATCGCTCGCTGGTAAATATGGTTTGGTTGAGTGTGTTTGTGTGTGTTTGTGTGTTTGTGTGTGAGTGTGTGAGTGTGTGCACATAAATAAATCGGCCCCTGCGACGAGTTAATGGCGGCGTTTGCTTTTGAGGGGGGCGGCAAAGGTGGTCCCTATGTGTTTCACGCGACACTCTCTCGTGCGAAATGTGCTCAAACGTAAAGTGATTGAGTACAATCTTTGTTACCGGGGTGTGAGTTCGCGGTTCATCTGGTTTCACAGATGTTGTTGTTTCTTCTTCGCGCGGTGTGCATGTTGCTGTTTCTGTTGTTTTGCTACTCAGATTCACTTAAGCAATTGAGCGACCGGTGCGGTAGAGGAGGGCTGCATGTAAATTGATAGAGATGGAAGAACATGACGAGCGTGACGAGGCTTGTTTGTTCTGATGTGTGTTTGTGTGTGTGAGGGTTTTTTTCAGTTTGGTCTGACTGACAAGTAGCACATAACATACCTACGGAAGAGAAGGGTGGTGAAGAAGGATAGTGATGCGGGAGCGGTTGCTTGTAGAACACTGATTGCTTCTTGATACACAAACACGACCTCGCTCGTTTGCACAAGCCCTTCGGTCCACCCGAGCCTGGGCTGGTGTTATTTTTTCAGCTATTTAATCGGACTAGAAGTTTCCCACGAGTGAACCGTTTTGGCGATGGCTAGGTGCCTCCGCTGCGAAGTGTTGATGCATGTACATACAGATACATGCAGGCAGGCACGGGCACATTCACAAAGAGAGGTGGTAAAAAGATCATCGAAAGGAGTGAATTGTTCAGGCAAAAGGAGAGAGCGAGAAAGGGATAAACGACCAGAGTCGTTGCGGCCATCGATATGGTGACTTCCGGCTGATGATCCATGCAATCCGCGTCAATCCGTAACGCTACAGGGGGAGGAGGTGTTGCGAGGAGCGTTGGAGAGGCAAAGCAAACATACCCTTGCCGCCTCTTTCCCCACCGGCAACCCTCCTCTGCAACGATGGCTGACTCGATGGCGGCGGTGTGAAATCAACGACATGCACACAAACGTGCCTCGGACGTGTGGTTTTCAAAGATGGAAGACGGCGCTGACTATTGGTGACACACGATTGGTGGCAATTACGTTTGCCCGGTTCGTCGTTTGTGTTTTATTTGTTTTTTTTTTCGCTGAGCGGTTATGGCAGCAGCCGCACGCGTTTGATCCTTAGGCTAGCGCTCTAACAGTTGGCGTTACTTTTCACTGTTGGTAGCTCAGTCGTTTGCCAGACGGCGAACGGATCGGAGCATTGGAAGGAACCGCACGCTGCTTTGTGGGAACGCATCGCCAAAGCGATATTGATGCGCTAGTGATGATGTACTTTTAGTATTTTTTATCTTTACATTATTACAGAATGTTACGAAAGTAATTACAACCATGCGCCTCCATGAAATTATTATTTATGTTTTGTTTTAAAGAATGGTTTATTGCTTTACTTTTCTTATTGGAACATGGCAAATAATTTACTAAAATAGATTTTATAAATTACAATTTCTTCAACTTTCATCATCACTGTTTGGGCAGTCGCTTGTTTTGTGGATTGATTGAAGTACTGTAAATACAAATGATAAACTGCAGAAAAATTTAAGTCGTTGTCTTTCATGTGACTTGAGTATTTTTACAAAGTTCATTTTATAATTCTTATTTAAATGCAATTGAAAGTCAAATCAATCTCTTTTCAATAGAGATGTAAAATGTGTGCAATATCTTTTGAAAACGTTTGTTTTCAGATAACTTATGATGTTGTATTTTGTTGACTGTGTATTTTACGTAAATATTTAAAGATATCATATATGTTTCCAACTATCATTTCTAAGTATAATTTATATGCCAAACATGAATGCAAAGAATGGGGTCCATAATATCTAAAAACATCATTTTTCCATCCAAAAAGATAATCAACTATCGCAATCATGTTTTTTTTTTATTTCGGTAGTGATGGCCAGGCCGTATTGCTATCGCAATCATGTTGATATGTCATATTTTTTTATTGTTTTTTTTGTTGCAATATCATGTTGATATGCCAAATTTAGTTATTTTTTTATTATGCTGTTAAGGTTTAGCCGTATTTTCTAATTTGGTAATTAAAAATTTAAAAAAAGGATAAAAAACCCATTAAATAATTTGTCAGATTTTCTGATTACTTTCAGTAAGTTTAGGACTCTGTCATAAGTTCTACATAAACTTTTAAAATATTTAATGTTTAAAAAATAGTTTTTATGTCATTTTTAACAAATTGCTCATACAATTCGAATGATATGGATATTAATATGTTTTTCTTTGCGTGTAAAATGTCTACAAAAAACGGGTACGATATGTAGTATTTGAATTTAATGGATAGTTTGCATAATTTTTAAGTAGTATGCAGCTTACTTATTACGTTCAGTTGTTTTTATTTTAAAACTATTTGAAGTTAAATGCGGTTTGTGTTCGTTACTGTGCGGCCTCCATTTCGGTAACTTTATAAATCAGAACCAAAGGTTCTGCTATGCATCTCAAGGCAACCGCTCACGACCTCACGAAATGTTAGTAAAAATATGAAAAAGAATAATATAATGATGGATAATTCTTTCATTCGGACATTTTTGTATTTTCCATGTTTTTCTCTCCTATTTATAGTTCATGCATTTGAACAGGTTCCAGCAATCTGAGCTCAGATACAAATTATTGTAAACACTTTTGTACAAATCTAACCACCACCACTGTTAAAACTCAAACTAACCATTTCAAATCTTTGACCAAATCTTGATTTAGAAATGAAAAATTTCTCCAGCGTGATCTTCAACTTTCACCAGTTCTAAAATAATATGATCTCTCCTATTGTAGTTTGTCGGTGTAGAAGGGTTGAAAATATGCTAAAAAGAAGCACCTTGTAAGGAGATTTCCACGGAATTTGCACCTTTCTACAAAAAAAAAAAAAAAAACTGCATAGAAAGAGGTGCCTTAAAGAAAGGTGCATAGGAAGTTGTACAACATCACCCTCATCATCATCATCATCATCATCATCTTCTTTGCTACTAGTGGATGCTTGCTGGAGAGTGCTTTCCCCCCGAGAGTTACAGTGGTCTCGCAAACCGAGTACGAAAAAGCTGAATAGCTTCCAGTGCCCAGTTACAAGTGCCCGTTTCGCAACCGACAACCCGCCGCGCGAGACGAACCCTCCAAAGTCCATTCTAACAGTCAGCTCGGGTGAGGTGGCACTAGACGAGAGGCTTTTTCGAGTGGGGTTTTCTTTGTGTACGCGCGGTAGGGTTGTTGTTGACCTGGTTCTCTTGGCACTTTTCATCGTTCGTTGTACCGCGCGCTTTTGCATATACACTGAACCGTTATTTCATTTACCTTTTCCCAACGACTCAAAGGGGAACAGGGGACAAAGTGTTGGACACAAGTGTAAGAAAAGGATGCACCCGGGTTGAGCACGATTCACCGGCCGGAACCGGCTGTGTTGTTTGTGAAGGGTGCCCTCCCGGGTGAAGCTGGCGTTTGAGAAATGTTTCTTCTATGTTCTGGCCAGCGAGAGAAAAAGAGAGAGAGAGAACGCTCGTCTCATTTTACCACTTGACTTTTGTATGAACTTTTCTCGAGGCTGCTTTCTTCGCCATGAGTGAGGGATGAGATTTGGGTGAACAAAAAAGCACCCCTGGACACCTTTTTCTGTTGTTAGTGCGCGCGGTGTGTGTGGAGTGCAGAATCGCTTCTTCTCGAGCACACCGACACCGAGTGCTGTGCTGTCTGCCGGAAGACGAGCAGCACTGTGTGTAAATGGTTTGTAGAGGGTTTTACACATTTGTGTTTTTTACTGGTTTGTGTATGTGTTTGCAACATCGCTCTCATGTTTTGTAGTGAAGCTTCCGTGATGCTTTTTCGCATAGGTTGTTTTTATCGCACTCCTAAAAAAACCGGTGGCGCTGTGGAGGAAGACTGTGCCGCGATACCGGTTGGGGTAGTTCACAGCTTAAGAGGCGTATAATTGGGATGTAGAGAATGTCTTGCATGCTACCTTATGCAGTGGGCTGAGTTTTTCAGCGGTGCAATTGTTGGCAAGTGTTGCGTGCTTTTTTTTACGGTGGCGTGAACAGCACGAGCATGTATTTTCTTTGTTATTTAAAATATTAAAGTAGGTTTAATTAGCGAATGCTTGTTCTATGGTGCTTATTAATAACGTTCTTTTCTAACACAACACCTGCATAATGAGGGTCTCAAAAGCCAAGTTTAGCTTTTATAAAATGTATTATGAAGTTCACTGTGGCTATATTTTTACAATTTATGCATATTGATTGCCTATTAAGCTTAGAAGTTTCTGGCTAGTTGTTTTAGTGTAGGTTTACCCTTTGCAGTAGCATTACCATACATTGTAAGGTCTGAAATTTTGGAAAAATATAATTAGGACATGGATTACTGTTGCTAAAGGTCGGTCATGGGACGTCCGCATCAAGAGGCAACTTGTTAACCTCAGTAAGAATTCTTAAAAGAACAGTTTTTTTTTTATAAATTACATTTAAAGTTTGAACAACATTAAACGATAAAAAAAACGCAAATATCAATGTTGGGAAGAATTTTTTTGAAGAACATCAAAAACTAATGACTGATGAGATACGTGTCAACTCTTGGTCATTTGGTAGGAAACAATTTGTACTTCAATAATCCTTGATGTATAACATTTAATTGAGTTAGATATGCGTGAGTTTGGCAATATTTGTATTAGCTACAACATTTCGGGATGGTTTTGATTTTTAACTCATGAATAGTGATGAGCAAGATTCAAAATGGTTCAAATGTAATTTAAATTTTACCCAACGGCTTGTGTAAACCCATAAATTTAATGTAAAAAGTTGAAAAAAAAAATATTATCGACGATTTGGACCAAATCATTACATTAATATTTAGATTTTTTTTTAATAAAAAATCGTGTTTTTTTATTAAATCGAATAGCTTAGGTGTCGTTAGGTGCTAAGATTTATTACGGTTTTTCGAACCCCGAAAAATATCCTTCATGCTCAGACAGTATTTCACATCGAACAAAGAAAGCGAAGGGCTGAAGGTACATCACGGATCAAACAAAGTGTATGCATCAATTAGAGTAAAAAACACAATACACTTTGCAATACTGTGTACGATCCCGGTGCGGTATGCACCATGCACCGTGCATCACTGCAACGTACGCTTGGGATGGAGCAAATGATTGTAATGCAATTTGTTTCTCTGAATGTTGATCACATTTCGATAATAATGATACCCTGACCGGAAGATGATTGGGTAGTGTTACGGCACGACGAAGATAGACATTGCTCTGTTTATATGGAAATCAAAAATTACAATGTTGTGCAGTGTAGATTTTGCACAGTGGGCCCTTTGTGCGCAGTTTTGGGACACAAATACGTACGGGGTGGCCTCGTATATGAGAGAATCCTCGTTGCACCGAGCGAATAAGTATCATTACTGTTTTGTTGAAAATCAGTTTAACCCCTTCACAGACTCGACTTTTCAAAAAGTAGTGTCAAAAAATAGTAACTTCTTCTCTGACAGTTGTCTCCTTGTATTAGTTAAAGTAATAATTAAAATTAAATTTGAAATCTATCTTTTTGTTGCTTTTTATGAAACAAAAATACACAATACGGCCTGGCCGTCACTGCGGAAAAAAAATTGCAACTCCGTAATTCATAAATAAAATCTTTTGTCAAGTCACAACCATCAAATTCGACCAAGTGCTTACAAAACAATGGGCAGTCCAATTACTGTTTGGGCTTAACAAAATAAGAACGCCTAATCTGCATGAGAAATGGTTGGGATTGACTGTGAAGGGGTAAAAACCTGAAACATTTAACTTTCTCTTAGAAAAACCTTCATATTAGAGTTGTTTCTGCGTGAGTCATTTGGGTTCTCTTTTATCCATGATTTTAACTGCATGTTGAAATATGCAGAATTAAAAAAATAACAACACTTTATAAATATTTTTTTCCCAAAGTGAAAACGAAAAAATCTCATTGTGTGCCTCATTACACGTAGATTATACCTCTGGCGGAATGGCTCAAGGGCACACACACACACAACCCTCGATGGTGGTCGGGTTGCTGCGATCCAAACCCGATGGATCGTGCGAGAGAAAATTACCTTTCAGACAGACAACAGCAGCAGCAGCAGCAGCAGCAGCAGCAGCAGCAGCAGCAAAAAAGGCGAATCCCGCCATGGGACCCGAGTCTGTTGTTCTAGAAAGTCGCCTGCGAAAGAATTGAAAAAATGAAATAAAATAAATCGAAACGACAATGATGATGACGATGCTGCTGGTAGTGGCGTCGATGTTGCTGCTGCTGCTGCTGCTGCTGCTGATGATGGAGAAGCTCATGCTGCACAACTCCCTTTCTGCTCTACACTCGTGTTGCCGTCACTTCCTTCCCGATCGGCGAATTGCTCAGTTTAATGAGTGAGTTGGGTGGTAAATTGTCCAACGATTCCTCCTCGCTTGTTTCACCCCCGGACGGCTAGAACTTGCGAAACCGTTGAAGAAGCCCTTGAAAATTGGCGGTATCTTCTGTTTCGCTCTTTCGCTCCCTCTCACACACGCCTTCCTGTGTACGGTTCTCGCCGACGGGCAACAAGAACCATCAAGAGCCAACCCCAGCCAAACCAAAGGAGCCAAAGTGCACTCTCACTCGCCCACCACCACGCCCTTGCGAATGGGTAGAGGACGCGGCAGTCAAAGCGTTTCATACGGTGGGTGGTGAGGAAAGGGGTGCATGTTGTGTGAGCATTCCTTTTTGTCGTCGTTCCACCTTATCTTCTCGCCTCTTTTGCAAACTCGCTGATGCAAACCAGAAGACGACACAAACTCGCTCACTCACTCGCTCGATCGGGGCTCGAATGTGGAGGCTCCACGTGGAGTGCAAAATTTTATAATTTACTTCTACAACACGCACGTAAACACACAGCCACACACACACACATATGGGTGTAGGGTATGATGGGGCGTTCTCCTTTCTCATATAATCTTCCAATTTCCAGCTTAGTTTTTGCTTCTCTGGTCTGGTGCTTTTTGTGTGTTTGTGTGTTTGTGTGTGTGTGTGTGTTCTTTCTTTTCCTCACATATTCTCTCCTTTTCCGCTCTCACGTCATCCCCTTCGTCATCCCCTTCGTCGGCTGCAGCTTGTCGTTTTATGCGGTTCCTAACAGTTGCACTAACGTCGAAAAATGCTCGCTTCGGTATTGGTTTGCGGTTTGAGGTTTTTGAAGCCTTTTAGAGGTGGGATGAAGTGTGTTTTAGTTTTTTTGCTCTCTCTCTCTTCAGGGTTACTGTGTTTTTCATTCATTTGTACGTTAGTTTAATCTCCCCTGACAGACCCCTCATTTTATCATTTGTTCGGGGAGCGAATGGAGCGAAAAGAAGGAAAGTTGTAGTGTAATGAAGGGCAAGTGTGACAGCTCAAACAATTAGTTAAATAGTTTGCTGAATTTTCTACTGTAGGGAACATGCGGGAATAGTTGCTATGGAAACTTTTTATTTATTTTAATACTTGTTTAAAAGTTGTGAAAGGTTAAAAATGATGCGCTTGTGTGGAGTGTAGATTAAGACGACCACCACCATCCATTATCAGAGTCATTTGTATTGAGGTGGACGAGAGAATTATTTTAATGAATTTGGTTTTATTTTGGTCTTACTACTCTGTCAACTTAAGTTTGGGTTTCAAACTTTAATGCATGATTCTACTTTTTCTTAGACACAAAATTATAATTTCATTTTTTTTATAGGTTTTTGCTTCACTGCATTTGGTTTCTCGATATTTTGCTATTATGTCTGCATATATTTATGTTATGTGATATATAATAAATTGGGTCTTCGAGGGTTGTACAAACATATAAGAAAATCCTAATTTAATCACTTGGATAACAATAAAATACGTTCAATTCTGCTATGTTGTATTATAACATACGATACATAAAAAGAGACAATAAAAATAAGATTAATGAACAGCTATTAGTGAATTTTGATCTGCTATATCAAACTAAAATAATTTTATTATTTTATCGTTTGACAATAATTAATTTGTTACTATCAAAACGATAGGTGGCTCAATTGACCCCTTTTCCACAACGCTTATCTGCGTTTTAACACTGCCAAAAATGTATTGCATCTTAAATTGCGTGGACAATTATGATGAATTTATTATCAAAATTATCAAATATTACGATGACTATAATTTTCATTATAAGCCTGAAATATATTTTAATTTATTAAAATATTGTTTTTCCCTCTACTGCTAAGTTATCTCTTTTCCCTAGCATATCTACTTTTAGAAGCAATACGGCCTGGCCGTTTCTACTGAATAAAAAAATCTACTTTTGGTATAAGTATCATTTTTGCGTCGTGTGCTTTTTTTTCTGTATTTCTATCCCCACTTTCCCAACCGTGTCATTTCGAATGCATCGCGCAAACCGATTCTTGAAGAAAGATGGTACATAAATGTATTTACGTAAAAAAGTGGACAGAAAAAAAACTGCAAATCAGATGACCGTACTGAGTCGTCGCTTTTTTCCTGCTTCTTTTTGCTCTCGTTTTTGCTCTCCTCCTTTGACCTCCAGTTCCCGTTCCCGGATGGTGGTCAGCGCGTTATTCATTGCCTTGGCCATCGTTTCCCTTATGAGCTGTGGTTTTTTGTCTTCTTCTGCACAAGCAGCACCGCCTGAGAACGGCGACGTACCTTCGGTGCTTACTTCTTCTTTAGCTCGCACCGATAGTTTTGCCATTTTGCTTGATTCTTCGGCAAGCAGGCAAGCAATCGACCAAAAGCACCGTAGGTCGAGCGAGCAAGGCGAGCGTGTTGTTGATTACAGTTATTATCGTTATTATTCGTGTAGTGTTATTTTATTTCCCCCACGTTTTTTTTTGTGCGCGCGCTCTGTGTTTTTTTTTTTGTTGTGTCTCTGTGCCCTCTGTGACTCTACGTTAGTGATTCTGTGTTGCCGTTGTGGCGTTTCTTTCGTCTCTGCGTTTGGTCGCACTAAATTGAACGGCGAAAAGGAACAAATGGAAGTTGCAGGCAGACAGCAGCGCGTACCATCAATCGCGAGCTTGTAGCAGGAAGGCGAAGGAAGTGTTATACCAGACGGACCAGTTCGTTGTTTGCCACTCGCCCACCGCCTCACCGTTCTGTGGGCCGTATTGAAAATAAGTTCTTCGATCGGAAATTATTGTACCATCGTGAGGGGGTTTCGCGTGTTTTATTTCCTCATCGGATGCCACGAGAGACAAAATAGGGCAAGGAGGGACGGCCAAAGGTTGTAGTTGATGGTTGGGTCTGTTTTAATGGATTTATGATCGACTTCAACCACGACGTCCAGCAATGGTGGTTCGGTCTTCCGCTGTCCGTTCTCGATAGCGACTTCAATTTAGAAAGGTGTGACAGGATGAGAGGAAAGAGGAATTGCAGAAAACGAACTCCGATAGCACCGCGATAGCCGCAAGGAATATTTTTGCCACTCAATTGTGGCCTTGCCGCTCTTCGATTGCTCTGTGTTGTTCTTGGGAATGCTGGAACCGCATAGTTTATGTTTGCGTTTAGTGGCTGGAGAGACAGAGAGAGATAGGGAGGAGAGAAAGAGAAATAGCCAATCAAGACTATAGACGGTATATTTTTATTATTCATAATGAATGGGTATCAATCTGGGGTTGTGAAACATAGATGCGGCCAACTCAATATTGTGATTGGAGCTTTACCCCCGGACACTGAGGCACACAGAGGGACGACAAATACTTGCCTTACTCGTCCCTTGTTCCGCACTTAAGCCAATTTGCTGACCCGTTAAAAATTGTATGTAAAACACGCACAAAAGTTGTCGCACATTGCCTCATGGTGCTGAAACACGGTTGCCCCAAAACAAAACGGGGGCCAGTTGGTGGTGGAAAACTGAATCCACACAAACGAGCTTTAGCGGCTTGCAGCCAACCAACAGCGCTATAAGTGGCCGTCAATTTCTCACCCTCCTTTGTCACGCTAGGTAAATTATTATCCAAGCTAATGAACGAACGGTTTGCGGGGTGGCCGCCCCGGCCCTCTGAGTTTTCCCTTTGTCTTTGGCCGTTTTGTAAATAAGCGCACCTTTTTCCAACTGGTCGTTTTTCACCCATTGTCCCGTGAGGTACGGAGGGATGGGGGTGGAGGTGGAAAGTAGTTTTGTTGCAGCATAAACAAAGCAGCGCCTTACGACCGTACACCGGGCGGAAAAGTTGTGCCCGTGAACACGAACAAAACGGCTAAAATGTAATGAGAATTAAAAGGCAAATAAGGCAGAGAGGGACAAAGCTTACAAGCGGGCGGAAACAGAGCATTAAAAATCAAACCAAAGCCACCGAGAGGGAGGGATACAGAGAGAGAGAGAGAGAGAGAGAGAGTGAAAGAAGGACAGAGAAAAAAACACAACCAAAAAGAAGGGGAGTGGAGGGAAAAAACGGACGAGCGAAAAGAAAAGAAATGGTCTCATTTATGTTTCAATTTTACGCCTCCATACATTTGCTTAACGGATGGGTTACGCCGATGGGTGTACCGGCCTCTTGCTTCTTCCGGCCCTCACTTTCTGCACAAGTCAATGGTTCTGTGTGAGCCCTTCCCCCCCCCCCGCCCCTTTGAGTCGGGCACTCCACCGGCCGACAGAGGGTGAACAAATCGCCGCGAATGGACTCTTTCGCGCTTATAAGCGCACCCGGTCGCGGAACGAATCGCATGAAGCGCTGCCAAAAGGTAGGGCTCGTGGAACAGGCAGGGTTAGTATACCATCGCCCCAATCGAACTCCCTTCCAACAGCGAGCCCCAGCAAGTTAAGTGAGTGGAACAAAACTGAAAACGAGAGAAACGCAGGGAAAAAAAGCAACACACCACACTCGCGCTTCGAATCGCTTTACTCATCCTACTTCATGCTCCATGACGGCGCCTTCCCCACCCTTACAGATCCCTCTCCCCCCATCACCTTCTCGTGCAATGGCTGTGGACCCGTAATGTTCACCTCGCGAACAAATTTATTTCGAGCGGTCCGAGGTGTGTGTGTGTGTGTGTATGTTCTCCCGCTTTTGTTGCCTTTTTGCCTCTTCATCATTTGATTCACGGTTTTTGGAATATAGTAACCATCACCATCATCATCATCATCATCATCGTGGTGCCGGTGGGAATGTAGCTCTCTTTTACACTCTGTTTTTTTTTTGCTGCAATTTCATCCCCTTCCTACGCTCTCTCATCCCCTAATTCCACGCCTGGTTGGGTCGGTGGCGGTGGTGGTTGATGGAATCGAAACCATGCGGTGAGTTTCTCGCCTGCGATAAATTAAATGAATTATTATGTTTTTCAATTTTGTTTTCATCGCTCCTGACTGCTCCGCCTGCGAACCATGTACCATGTGGAGCTCTCCACTCTACCCTTCTGCCTTCTCTTCTTCTTTGATTCCCTGTCCTGATTGTCGTTGGAGCGTTGGACTATGGCAGAGGCAGATTGCGTGCCATTTGAGGTCCATATTAAGTACCATCATGCGTTTTTGTTGTTGTATTGGTTGCCTTTTGATGACGCACGAAGAAGAGCGGAGGATGGTTCCCTCTTCTCTCTCTCTCTCTCTCTCTCTCTCTCTCTCTCTCATGCTGTGTCTGTAGGCTATGGATACCGTCGCAGATCGAACAAAATACTTTTAATCATTCACGCGAGATTTCACAGCACGACGCGTTGTTTGGGTTGCAATAGGGAGAGTAAGGGGGAGGGGTGGTTATGACCAGGGGATCGATGAATAAAAGAGGAGAAAATGGTATGGTTACAAATTAAACGTAGGAAAAAAAATATCAGAACTAGCGCGCGGCTTGTAAGGGGATAATTTCGTGCGAATTTTAACCGGTTTTTGATATTCGGTCAATTTTTATTTATGATTCTTTCGCACATTTTGTGTCGCTCTTTCTTTCTGTCGCTCACTCTCTGCGCTCTGGTATGATCGATTTAATTTTGTGTATGCTTTTCGCTCGAAACGGAAAGGCAACTTTTAACTCGTCGTGTAGATGATTATTGACATCGATCAAGTGTCATTGATAAGAGAGGGTAGAGGGAGGATGGAGGCAAAGAAACGGGTCGGAGGGGGAAATGGTCAGAAATTACATCGCAGGAAATGACGGGCACATTGAGCCATCGTCCTTTGTCCCAGCCTAATTGTACTCCATTATTATTGTTTTTCCTTTTTTTGCCATTAAGCGAGGGGAACTTTTTAATGCTCGCCATGCAGGAAATGTATTAAAATATATGATTTTAATTCAGTTTAATCCTTTTGCGGAAGCCGCCCGGGCAAAGATCATGTGGGGGCGGGGTGGGGCCGTAAAAAGAAGGCTTGAAAATCGCCCAGATTATTTCACCATTCCGTTCGATTTCATTTCGATTTGTGTTGAAATGAATATTTTTTAACTGGTCGACCGGTCGCGCTCTGTCAGAATGCCTTCGCAGAAGGACAGGACAGGTTAAGCTGCCTGCTCCTCAGCATCCACGGTGTACGGCGGACCACATTCGAAAGCCTTATACACACACGCACACGAACAGCTCGGATGGCGACAGCCGGTGATGAACGAACCACAAATACTCATTAATGCTCATTATCCCCACCATTCCATCCACCGCTTCACGGACTTCAGAAATGGACTCGCAAAGCCCCGCACATGTCGTTTTCTGGTTTCGGTTTTTGTGCGCCTTTATTTTGTCTGTTTGGTTTGAGCAAAAAATATTAGCAATGATTACAATCAGACGAATTGTGTTCGTGTCTCTTCTTTCTCCAAGTACCCTTACCGTCGCAGTTTCCCAACGGCTCGGTTGCACTTTTCAGCGTTGCGTTTTGTGCACATCAGCACCATTCTCTCGTTTCACTCTGCTTTCCGCTGCTCTTGCACGTTTCCAAAGCGAGGCATAACAAGCGTTTTATTGATAAATTAATTCGATCATACGGAAACCGCGCGAAAAAGCACACACACTCGATTCATGTGGTGGCTCGTTTGAAATACAACACGGAGGTGCGAGGATGATAGGTTCTTATGCTTTTCCATCCATGTACGAGAGATATGATTTTATGTACAAGGTATTTTTTGTGTGTAATGAAAATGTTTTTTTTTTCGAGTAATTTCCTTAACGGAGAGCAATGAAATGGGCAAATAGTTTCTTCCAATGATTTACAACAGATCTGTTCGGTTGCGGGTGAAATAGGCAGGTTCGCTGCAATTGGCGTTTCCCGCACTCCATTTCCCTGGGGACGGTTGTAGCTCCCACTTCTTCGGTTCGTTATCTCATTAAGGAAATGAAATTGATTGCCGAAATGCAACCGTTTCCTTGTTTTTTTCTTTTACTTGCAAGTGTGCAAGCTTTTTATTGCTGCTATGAACGAACAATGCGCCATGGATAATGTACGCTTTTCAATTAATACTCGTTCGATGAAAAGTTGTGCCTGCGTTGCTGCTTTTCTCCCACAGCATCCCTTCCGAAATGATGCCTTTATTTAATCAGCAGTTGGACTTTGGACCAATCGCTCCCATTCGTGATGTGATGTGGGTAATTAAGATGAAACAGTTCTTTCTTACCTTTTTAGTACGTTTTTACCATATGTTCACCGTGCCCCCCCTTGGAGGTATGTTTTATCAGGTGGTTGTGTTAAAATAGAGTTGTATGGCACTTCGTTTTCTGTTGTTGATGATGATACTATGATGGGTTTTTTTTCTGAATGTGCGTCATATGAATTATTAATAGCTTATTACATTCAACGCATGCTAATGGTTTATTTTTATTTCTATCTCTTTGCAGGTAAGCAGATACATGATTCTTAAAACACGAAGGAAGAACCCGAGATGTGAGAGACTCCTAACGGGAAGTCTAAGTGTGAAGGTGGTGAATGAGTACCTATACTATCTACAATTCTATGTTGGAAAGACCTGTGTGAGAGAAAATATGTTTATGTAGTTTATTTGAAATTCACAATCAATTTAAAAATAGTTAAAATAGTAACTAAATACATCTTATGCTACTTCAATAGCTATGGCTACCTGTATAGTTAATGTGACTCAGCTGTGCCCCGGACAGTTACTATTTATCTGCTGTTTGTTATATGAGACGATTGTAGCGTTACCTGCAGCGTTTGTTTGCAAATTCCTTTGTTTCACGACTTATTATTATTATACCTTTTTAACAGTTTTAATCAACATCTACTCCCAGCTTACTTAAGCTAGGCAATTTTGTAATTTTTCAGAGTTTACACTATTGATTTCATTATCCTATTTTAATAGTTGCCACAGGAACATTAGTTTGAAATGATATTCAAAGACAAACTAAACTGAAAATTTGATTAATGTTTTTTTTTAGTAAAGTAAATGAATTTGAATCTATAGATTTTTTTTTTTTTTTTTTTTTTTTTTGTAGTGACGGCCTGGCCGTATTGTGTAATCTATAGATACGATAAATCGAATCTATAGATACGATAAATTAAATTATACTCTTTTGTGCATCAAGTGTTGTCTGAAACCCCATAAGTGAAAATATTTGTATTACGTCTGAATAACTTCTGTGAGCGAGATTATTATCTAGCTCCATTGATGTCCTCCTCTCATATCCTCTAATTTCACTATCTTGGTAACTATCTTCCCTCATAACGTACGTGAGCTATGTGTTTACGGTGTAAAATCCGAACGAACCTTCTCCTCCCCCCACACACAAACGAAAAAAGAATCAGACAATCGCTAATTGACGACCGAGAAGAAGTGGAACGGGAAAGCGAAACCCGCAAATCAAACTAAGATAATGCTAATAAAAAAAGACGACAGTAGCCTTTCTTCACTCGCTTTATCAATTAGCCGATTACAAAATGCGCCTGCCGCTAATTGGCTTCCAGCGGCGTGAACAGAACAGCCGGTTCGCTCGTGTGGCTGGTGGGTGTGCTGGGTTGGAGGAAGTGTGTAGAAGTAAATAATTTAAACCCTACCGCAGACCCACTCTCGTGCCCGGTTCTGTGTGTGGTGTGTGTATTTGCTTTTACTTGGTTTGATCGCGGCCAAAGTGTGCGAAAGAGGGTGAAGGTAGAGCCGCGATATGCAGTACGAGTTTGACTGACCACGGTAATCTATGCAAATTGCATGCTAATTGATGTCCGTCGTATAATCCGCCGGTTAATGGTGGGGAAGAAATATGTGTTTAATCACCGCAGTTCTTCGGTGCCGCTTCACCATGATGCCAAACGGTGGCGCGGCGACGGCCCTCATGCTTTTGTGTTTGTGCAGGCGAGTGTGTAAACGAGTGTGCGATACTACATACCGTGTGGGCGCACGTGCGGCGAGATGATGCACTTCCGCTGCATTGTGCCAGTGTTCCGTATCGCGTGCCAGAGTGTGACACCGAAATATGGGGGGGCGTTTGTCAGGTTTGACGTTAAAAGCATTATTTGCGTGTTTGTGTACGCCCCACAGCGCTCGGGAGCAAAGAGTGGTGATAAAGAGGGAGAAATAAAACCATTTTCTAATTAATTTCCGTGTTTCCAGTCAACGAATAGTGTGGGGTAGAATCGTTCTAAAGTACTTCTCGCAAAAGGTAGCGATGGGTTTAGAAAATTGCTCGCCTAAAATGATGATGTATGACCTTTATTTGTTGCTGTAAAATCAAGCAAATAAATCAAATTTGATGTTTATTCACGAGAAAAAAAGAAACTAAACATGAAAATCTACCATGTCATGATGATGATGATGATGGAGTATTATACAGCTCTCTTTACACCATCGTTCGATATTGAGAATTGCTAATGGGCAGTGGTAGATTGGTTGGCTGAGCGAGAAGAAGCTTCCTCAGAAGTTGTGGATAATCAATGCGTTGATTAACGCTTCCTTTTGATTCCACCCGCACCACCAGGGGTGTAAGTGGGCGAATTCGTTAATGGAGCAACAAACAATGGCATTACCCAGCGGTAGGCAATACGCTATCAACATTAATCATGGCCGATTTCCGGGTTGGCGGAATATAATTTTTTTTATTCTCTTCCCTATTGTGAATTTATTATGAGCAACTCAATTTAATCGATCGGTTGTTCGGGTAATGGGTAGCAGGGAGAGGAAGAGAAACGGCTGTTTCACAAGTATTTGCGATGTGTGGGTTGGTAGTGTGTAATGGATGAACATGTTTTTTAGGCTATTGAACTGTATGTTTTGTATCGTAGCACAATAAAATTATTAATAGTTTAACTTAATATGATTTTTCAATATTAATATCATTTATAAAGTGTTAGAAAGGTTATATCTATAAATTATTTTGTTTGTTCTACATTTGCACTTGGCTTGAGAAAGTTGTTTTAATGTGAAAGTGTTTGTTTTCTTTTGTTTTATTTTTGATTAAAGAATATTAAATACATTTTTATTTTGATGTACTGTTATTTTGATGCAGTGTTACATATATCTTACACTGATTTTCTTTTATTTAGTTATATTGTTGTAATTTGTATATAATCCCCATTGTATTGTATTTGTTTTTAGCCAGAAGCTGAAATTTTCAGCCTGTCAGTTGTTGGTTTGTGTATCAGATATCGAGCATTAATGGAGCAGTATTTCAAATGAAAACATTGCCTGGCAGCGTCAAACAATGCGTTAGATTATTTTAGTTATTGAAGCCACTTCTTGACAGTAAGAATGGTAACAGGTATTGTCCATTGAAAATAGTTGTACAACGACCTCACTGTAGTGCTGTGGAAAAAGTTTGCGCGGCTTCGGTGAGCAGACTATGTTTTCAACCTGGTACGGAACGACCCAGTCTGCAAAGTCCTCTTAGGACTTCCTGCTGAGCTGAGATGGGAGGGCGACGGCGTCTACCATCAAGGCTGGTATAATGCATTGAGCCAAGACCGTTAGAGGTTTTGGAGTTCGTGGGAGTAGACGAAAGCCACCAGGAAGCGCGAGCTAAGTGAAGTTGTTGTTGTTTGGCGTTCATCAACAGCGCTTTGTAACACTTGGAAGTATGTTTTTGAGAACAGAAATCATTCATTAACAATTAATTATAAATACCTTGAACATTAACCAATGCTTTTGGAAGTAAATAAATCATCAAACATAAAACAATAACATAAGTAAAAAAAATCAATAAGAAAAGAAAGAGAACCAGAAAAACAATTTGTTGCAAAACAACTTCGTCGGCTCTTCGACGATTGCGAATCACTATTAATAACGAACGACCGTTTCTAATACACTCTTTTAACACTTTATTAAGAACGGCTCAACCGATAAGTGCTAACGTGGGATGTTTTAAAAAACGCGGTCTTTGTGGTTCACTGATTTTGGATAAGAGACCGTTTGTCTCGTGCGCGTTCCTTTTATAATCCTAATCCTATCTTTTGCGCGATGGCCGTTGCGTGATGGCCGTTAAAACAGCGATCGTTGATCCCTTTTTCGATGATCGAACTTTTCGAATATCGATCATTTTCGAATTACCGAATTCGAATATTGCTACAACTGTCACCTTGCTGTCCTGCTCAGTTTGTTTACATTTTGCCATAAAATATCACGCGGTTTCGTCGGCACGGTTACACGTAACACAATTATTTGTTTAATTAATGTTATCGAGTTTCATGAGGAAGATTATGATTAGCTTCACTAACGCTCAGTTTAAAACAACAAATTAGAAAGAGAAATTAGAAAGAGATAGACTGCTTATCCTTAGGTTTGACATCTTCTCGACCAGGTACTCGAAACTAATTCTAGCTTTTATGCTGAAACCCCCCTAGGCTGAAAATCTGAAGCTAGTGTTGTGTCTGGTTTTGTATGGAGTATTTACATGACTTCAGCCGTCAAATGTCAAACTCCATATAAAAAAAACTGGCTTTAAACATAAAAGAGGCCATTGATAGCTTATATTGTAAAATTTATCGATGGTAAAAAGATACGCGACGAAAGCTGGGTCTTGAATCTTTCAAATTTCACTCTATGTATAGCCAATGCTTATTTTTGGTTTTTATTTTTAAATTATTTTTGATCTCTTAGCTCTATCCTGTATCTGGCATGTGCCTTACTCTATAAAAAGTAATTTAATAGTTTAATGATATGCAATGTTTTCTATGAATTAACGAAATTGCAAGTCAAAAGCTACATTTTATCATTTATGACATTTATCACCAAAATTGCTTCTACTGATAGATAGATAGACAAACATGGTATAGTATTACGGATTATACGAATCACATCCTTATATCCTTTCAGCAAAGTTCGAGTCAAACGATTCTTTTTTTAAAAATTCCAGTTTAGAATTTAGATAGTCTGTTTATTTGTATTTTGTAAATGGTTAACAATTCTCGAGGAGCATTTTGCAGTTTTGCAACAGCTTCTTTATCCATTTTTAGAAAAAAAAAACTTCCGCAAATCAAACCCTCCAACCTGATCGCCACTCGTTCCTGAACACTCAACCCCAGTCAACTTTGCACTATGACACATCCCGTGTTTTTCGTTTGTTTAATTACAGCAAAGTAAATCTGGGGCAGTTTGTTCAAAACTGCTGCACACTATAAAGGTGTAGTAAGCCAGCGCAATACAAGGGTGTGAACCGCAAACCTTTTGTTTGGTGTAAGCGTTTGAGTTGAACAAACATCCCGCGGATGGTGTGTTGGGACAACTTGCCAAACAATCAATGTAGATTAAATGTGTCAAAAATGTGTTTCTATCCGCGTTGGGCGTTTGTACTCTTTCCCTTGCCTTAAGCTGGACTTCTTCTGCATTCCCTTCTTGGCCAAAAAAAAAAACACAAAAAAAATGTTTTGCTCTAGTGTGTACAGACTGCAGAAAGAACGTTGTACTCGGGTACGGCTGGTGCTGTTACTCCGGCTCCAGATCCGCCCAGCTCGTATTTGCTTCACGTGTTTAACGAAGGTGTGCGTACGTTTAACGCTACACTTGTGTCAACTCCTCTGTACTACAATTTTGGCCATCGTTTTGAGCCGGCCTTGTGTCGTGTGTCCGCGTGTGTGTAACATTTGTACAAGCGGGCGCTTGAGCGAACAGAACGGAACGTTTCCATCACGCTCCGGCGGCATGGTCCGATGTTGCTTCTAATTGTGCAATTTCTTTACGGCGGTTGTGTTTAATTTTTCAAAGTGTTTTCCATCTTCTATTTGTATCCTTTTTCCATAAGGCATTAACGTTAACAGGTTCTCTTTTTTCTCCCTAGTGGGTCACGACATCGATTCGCACAATAGACAATTATCTTGTACAATGAACACAACCCCTCCCTCCCTGTTGGCCGCCAACATCTGTCACCTGATCGCATCTTTGCTGACCTCATCGAGATTGCACTAATGCATCCGATAGGAGCAGTGTTCTCGCTAACGGAATCGATTAGCTTCTAGTCTGTCATTCCCCACGGGGCCTGAAAGGGTGCCGGGAACTGGCTGAGCGGAATTGCAAATTGTTACAAGTTGTGTCTAGTCGTGTAGTTACAGTTTCCCCGGGCGGAGGTGATTTCTAGTAAACGGTTTTTGTTTTGTCTTTGTTCATCCGCGGCTGGTGCAGTGTATAATGGGTGGGAAACGCTTGGAAATGGATGCATTAAGATAATTAATTGCCCATGTGATTGTTATCGCTTCGCAATCGACAGGTTCGAGTAAGTTTTGGGGTGAGGAAAAGGGGGTGCCAGGTGGTTAGTTTGCAGGTTGAATGTTTTTGTTGTTTTATTTTTTTTACTGTGCCCTGTGCCTGTTCATTTCCCCGGCCAAAATGCAAATTGCACACCGCCAAGTGCATAGATAATTGACGCCCTGATGCTTGAAGCCCCCCTTGCTCCAGCCCTTTCGAGCTCGGAGTGCAATTGCACTGTAATTGCATGCATGGTATGCTAATGATGCTTAGACACTTCCGATCGCACCTCTCCCCTTGCTGGCGCACTCTTGACCACCCTGACAATGCAATCTGGTTGAGTATACGAGAGAGTGTGTGTGTGTGTGTGTGTGTGTGTGTGTGTTAGTGCGGGTAAGAGAATGTGGGAGGGGGTGGTGTATTATTTCGTAATGCTTCTCGCCAATTAAATGATTCCCTTACTCGGCGTACCCCCCTTCCCGTACGTTCGAGGCATTCAATCTCGGTGGGGCTTACCCCACCCGGTCAAACCATTATTCCTCACCGTCCCGCGCCTTAATCACGATCATGGGTGACCGCAAAATGGTGCTGAGCTTTTAGAAGGGCCCCTTCCGGGCGCCTCTCCTTCACCCGTCCTCAGCGAGCAGCAGGGGGCAGCTTCTGGAATTGTGTGAACGCAGATGATTAGGTGGCTGGTATTTACCGCAATTGATGCACAATGCATTCCGAAAGTGGAGGAGCAAAAGAAGGCAAATTGAGTCATTGGTTCAGGCGCCGCCTGTTGAGCGGAGAGGGGTGGGGGTTGGAATGATGATAGATTGACTGCGACTACGAGTACAGTGCGGAGGGTTATTCAACCATTAACTGCTTTGTTTCGTTCACCCGGTGCTGAGCGTCCCGCTCGCTACTGTGCTGATAGATGCGCGCGATAAAAGGAAAGTGCATTTCACATTGCCGGCTTGTACATTGTAGTGAGTGGAGCTGTGGAGAAAATGGACTTACAATATGAATCCCAATCGGATTCCCACAGCGATGGAGTTGTTGCAGGTGCATCTCCATGCACTAACTGTAACTGCAACTATGTAGTGCTTCATATTTCTTTATTATTTGTCTGCATTTTTAGCGTACTGGTGATGTATTTTTCATTTATTTGAACATATTGAATGTTTTCAATTTTAAAAGTAGTTATGTTTTGCAACAGTCAATTCTTGGCTCTAGTAGATGGCATCGATATTTATGCATCCAGACAAAATTATTTGTTATGCCATGGAACGCAACAATTGCCTCTATTTGATTTATTTTTTACTAATTTATTTAAAAATAGGTGTTCACAATGAATTTACAAAAAAATCATTATGGCAAATAAATATATATAAGCCTGCATAGACGACGCGTATTCTCATTTATAATCTTGATCTGCTCTGGCGTCATCTTTTGGCAGTAAGCAGAAACATGCCATCCGTGTAATTTAGATGCCAAAAAATACACGCTTCATGGATCGATCGTCATGATCGAAAACATGAATGCAACAAGACGGCAGCTGGTGCAGTTCTGAGTAACACACTGGTCGACAATTTATTTTCCTTCAAATCACACTCATACCACAAAAGAAAGTAAATATCGACAAATTTGGACAATTTTTGCTTGCCTCTGCCTCTGATTTTAACCTGGCAATAAGATTACGCACTGAGATCTCACGATTATTGGCTCATGAACCCAATAATCTTTTTGACAGATAAATTACACGAATAGCAAGCTTCTGCTTATTGCCAATAGATGGCACCAGCTCAGATCAAGATTATAATTGAGAATACGCGTCGTCAATCCTAGCTTAATTGTTAAAGCCAGGATCGACGACGCGTATTCTCAATTATAATCTTGATCCGAGCTGGCGTCATCTATTGGAAGTAAGCAGAAGCTTGCCATCCGTGTAATTTACATGCCAAAAAAATACACGCTTCATGGATCGTCGAAACATGAAAACAATAAGAAGGCAGCTGGTGCAGTTCTCAGAAATACACTGTTCGACAATTTATTTGTCTTGAAATCACACTCATGCCACAAAAGAAAGTAAATACCGACAAATTTGGCCAAGTTTTACTTGTCTCTGCCTCTGATTTTAACCTGACAATAAGATTACGCACCGAGATCACACGATTATAGGCTCATGAACCCAATAATCTTTTTGACAGATAGATTATACGAACGGCGAGCTTATGTTTTTCACAAATTTTATTTGTCTTGAAATCACACTCATACCACAAAAGAAAGTAAATACCGACAAATTTGGCCAAGTTTTACTTGTCTCTGCCTCTGATTTTAACCTGACAATAAGATTACGCACCGAGATCACACGATTATAGGCTCATGAACCCAATAATCTTTTTGACAGATAGATTATACGAACGGCGAGCTTATGTTTTTCACAAATAGATGGCGCCACTTCAAATCAAGATTATAATCGAGAATACGCGTCGTCGATCCTGGCTTTTAGAATCATAGCCTGCTAACACATTGTACTTTTAAGCAACGGCATAGTTTAATATGAGTATTTAAACAATTCGTTTTTTTTCTTTATTTTATACAACTTTATTTTATACAATAAATATCCTGTCATATGAAATTCAGGCTGCGGTAGATTTTTAATCAATGTGTTGCATATTATTACAAAAGACATTATACTTTATATATTTAAATGTCTAACTAAACAGAAAAAGTTTTCAAATATGTTGCGATTGTAAATGATATTAATTAATTATATTTTTAATATTATGCGATCAATTATCGCATCAGATGTTACATTTAGGAGAGAATAGTTCACTGCACCAAGTAACAGTGAAGCAATGTTTCTATATTAATCAAAATTACCTTTAACTTGCCGGCTTATCAGCTTAATTTTTTTATACTACTATTTTGACAATCCTTCGTGGTTTAAAGCGTTTGATTTCATTTTATGAATGTTATAAATTTGTTCTGTGTGTTATTCAGACAATCTCTGTGACATGATGCTTACTACTATAAAATAAATAAAATAAATGATATAAATGAATTAAAATGTGGATCGTTTGTATGTGTTTTATAAGCATTAATTATGTTGTGCTATTATGTTGAATGTGATCTTTAATTTGATTACATTGAAGGTTTCCTATATTATGAGAACACTGTCAGTACTTTGTTTGTGCTTTAATTGTGCAGCTTTAGTGTGCTGTAAACTCTGGCGTTTATCATACTAATCCGTTTTGGCATAAGGTAATTAAATTAGTTTTTGTTTGCTCACTTTATAGATGGCTTTATAGGGGGAACCATTAAACTGATTACCGACCCCACACACTATCGATTGAGCCTGTGTGCTCATGTAATTGTTTTAGACACTACAAATAGAAACTATTCTGCGGTTAGCGATAATGCCACATCAATAATTAAGGGGGTGGCACGGGAGGCATTCATCAGTTGAGTTCGCTCAACGTGCATGAAGTGAAAAAAGGGAAACCCCACCGGCAAAACCGGATTCACCTATAGCGCAAAACATGATCACCCTTCTCACGCACCCCACCCCACACACCACTCAGACACATAATCGAACGTACAAACAAACAGCCAACCAGTTGCGGCATTAATCGTTTCACACCAGTTTAATTTAATACACCCAATTACGGTGCGCCGACGGTGGTGGTGACGACGGTGCAGCGAGTGTTGTGCACGCGGCAAGGTGGCGGCACATCGTGCTGCTGCAATGCATTTTCCGCTGCAATTGCCTGCCTGCGCTCGGTGGATGAGTGGTGAACGAGATGAATGCAATAACACAACATGACGCTTTGTAAAGTGAATGAATAAATTACTTAAAAACCAATAAAAGCAGCTGGCAATTAAAATGGCAAACCGGGCGCTGGTTCTCTTTCTCTTTCATTCTCTCTCGAACTCGCGCCTCAATTAGATCGAATGGGTGTTATGTGCAACAAAGTCGCGAAACACGACCAGTTTCCATAGTTGCCATAATTCGTTTGGCATAAAATGGTGAATTGAAGGTAATGGAACAGGCACGGATTGGGCAAGGCCAGTTTTGTGTGCGTTAGTCGCGTCCGCTGCCAAATGCACTTGCGCTATCTTTGTGTTAAAATCGGGCCAAATTGATTCTCGAGGCTCGAACACAAATGGTAATCGCTCCAAACTGCGCGTGTGGAGTGTAGATAGAATGACAATGGTATAACAGGTTTGGGCAAAAATGCATGCCCGTCGAAACAAAGTCCTTCAGGGCAAAATGGAGATTGAAGCCGAAGCGGACAAAAAACAAAATTGTGTTAATAATAATGCGCAATGTATAATTCATGACGCGAGCATTGCACAAAGAAACGTTAATGTTTATGATGCATGTTCGTAGGCATTGTGATGTTACTTTTTGATGGTTTTTTCTCTTTTGTTTGGAACAGATATTTCTGACATCTTTCTTTCAGTCTGTTTCCCCCCCCCCCCCTTGAGAATCCTTCTTGTGACAGTTTAAATGCTGTTTGTTTTTAACTGCTTTTGTTGAAAAGCGAATTAATCATAGCGAATACGTTTGAAATTGGAGCTTTCGAGTGCGCCACGATTCGCAACACGACAAAACCGCATACTGTCTCCGTGACTCCCATGCCCCCCATCATATCGCCATCATTATCGTCCTCATCATCAACGCGTTGTTGAACGCGCGAACCAGAAATAATGTGGCAATCTCGCCAGATGAATGATTGATAATTACTGATTTGCGGGCAACTTTCAGTGGGTTTGTGGCGCACACTGTGTGTCTGTGTGTGGTGCCTGTGCTGGCGGCAGGCAGGTTTTGCATTCCGACATTCGATCGGTCCATTCCATGCCGCAGCAAAATGGTAATTAA
Source organism: Anopheles epiroticus (assembly GCA_000349105.1). NCBI lineage: Eukaryota > Metazoa > Arthropoda > Insecta > Diptera > Culicidae > Anopheles > Anopheles epiroticus. Next base: position 128,360 of record KB671512.1, on the reverse strand, counting down.
ATTATTACATTTTCCTCCATCTCCTCATTGCGCGATCCGCCGCGTGCACAACTCTCGGCGTGCGGCGATGTGCGTAATTATTTATCATGGGTTTTGACGGTCGGTTGACTTGGTGACACTGTCACGACAGACGACTGCTGACGGTGTGACGCTGGTAAATGGGAAATGAAACACTCTGTCGGAGTGAGTATGTGAGTGGTAGATGGCAGACAAAAACACAAGGTGTCTGTGGGAAAATGGGTAGATAATTCAGCATGATTTTTGATTATGAAAAACGGTTGATTATAATATTTGTGTGTTAAAGAATTGTTTCTTTATAGCTGTTTTTTTGCGTTGGAGTGAGTTGTGACGTGATTTTGATATAAAAACAATAAATTATGGGAAAGTGGGGTACAATGGGTATGATGGGATTGTTTCGTTTATTATTTATTTTTCACTTAAAATGCAGTGTTTGGTAATGATGAACAAGTTGACTGTTTATTTACGACAAGTCTTCATAACGTAAATTAAATACTTGTTCGTTCATATTTTAAAATAAAGGCTCAACTTGCATTCGACTACAGTGTAGTACACGGAGTGTACCCTCGTAAAACGAATTCTGTTTGTACCAGTCTGCTTGCTGGCCAAGCGAAAAACTCGTTCAGCGGGAGACTGTTTTACATACAGTAAAGGTGTGAGTGAAAAGGGGCATTGCAGTGGCTGTTCATTAATCGTTCCTTATCTTCCAATCACTCGTATTTCTCCTTCTGTGTGCGTTTTCCATGGATCAATCCATTGATATTCAGTATACAATACTCATAATTCAATTATTATGATGTTTGAAAGTATGAGATTACAAGTAGAGATTACATAAAAACTTACCAATATTAAGATTAATCTGAATATGAAATTAATGAAACAATATTAAAAAAGAATATTGGTTCCAATTCTTCATTTCATTATCAGCTTTAATGCTTTAACAATACCTCATGCTTATTGTGAGAGAAAAAACTCAATACTAGATTCGTATCAAAGTGTTAGAAAAGGAATAAAAACGGGGCCCGAGCAGCGTAATAAAAGGAATATGTTAGGATAAGCAAACGAGACGAAATATTGAAAAATATGACAAATTGCGCAGAATAAAATGCAAATATTTAGGTAAAAAAGGGTTCCAAAGCTACCATTGATAAAAGGTGCTCCCATAATTCAAAATTTGTCATTCTGGCCTCATGCTACCGTAGATATTTTTTTTCTTCGCAAAATGACCCAAAAACTACAAGAAATTCCACAAAGCAAAAAGCGGTTGGTGTGACTCATAAAATCGTACCTATAAAAACACAGTTAATCAGTTACGTCTTTCATCGGCTCGATTATTCACCTTCTCCTAGGACCTGCCTTCCATTTCATTACCGCTCACCCTTGACCTGGGGCGAGATCCCACACGAGGAGGGAAATAATTCGTTGAAATGAAGTCATCTAAAGCACCGTAACGGATGGAAATTTCGTCCCACTGCCTGGAGTGACCTGTTCGGTGACGACGCTATATTTGCACGTCGTCTGTCAGGAAAACTCGATCCGCGCGAACACAAGCCGCACAGAGTCGTCTAAATGCTTGCGGGTGCAACACACACACACAGGCAAACACTACGCCCTCCACGACGGAAAAGCGTCAAGAGAGTTCCGGTTGTGGTGTTTTTGGGAGCCTTTTCCGGGCTTCATCACCACCACTACCACCGAAGACCCTCTCCCTATCCGTCTTGTATAGTCGCTTCCGTCGCCTGAGTGTATATTATTCTAATTTGTATGGTTAATTTCACCTCCGACCGAATTTGCATACTGCTGCCAGCAGCTCTCTAGTTCTCCTTCTCTCTCTCTCTCTCTCTCTCTCTCTCTCTCTCTCTCTCTCTCTCTCTCTCTCTTATTTTTTCTGTGACGGGTTGGGATGGGAAAAAGAGAGATCCTTTCGGCTCTAGTGTGGTGGTAAAGGTGGTTGGTTTGGGTGGTGTCTCATTTCAAACAAATTTTCATTTTCCACTTTCAACCGTTTCAACCGTTTTCCTTCGTCGTTTGGGGAGGATTTCGGTCGGCGAACTTGAGCCACCCAGCAGTGCAGCACCCGGCGCACACCCGAGGTGATTAAATATTCAAAGCTTGTCCCGGTGGTTCCGTTTCCTTTCCGTTTTCCATTCGCGCTTCTCGCTTCCCTGTAGCAGCCACCGTTGGTTGGAGTGATGATGAGGTTTTCCCCAAATAACACACCGACCCACGCCCACGTTCTCCGCCGCTGCAAACCCCTTTTCAGGCTGGCATTTTACGGGTTGATTTTCCCGTCGCCGGTCGTTCCTGATTCCCCCCAGATCTGAAATCACTTCACGACCGCTTTGACTAGAGACAATTCGCTTTTCTCTCGCCTGCCTGTCTGCCTGTCTGCCCATTCCATCGGTGGTTCGTAGCGCCTCATCATCCTAATCAGCCGGATTTGGTGTGTGTTGACGAGAAACGCTCGAGAGGACGTCAAGCGTGTGGAGCGGTGTGTTGGATGGATTTTCAGATTTTCCATGAAGCAGCAGCAGTAGAGCAGAAGCGTGTGTTTCGCATTCGCTTGGTAATGCTTTCCACACTATGCACAGCGGATGAAGAAATGAACCACTTTGCCGGGGCGCAGGGCGGCTTGTCAGCTAGCTGAAGGAACGCTCGAACGCTGTCACTCGCGTGAGAGTGGGATAAAGTTTGAAGTGCTTTATCGAGCAGCAAAGTGGACAATAGCAATGTCGATTGAATTCGATCGCTTAAAGTATGTGTGTTATAAACACTTTGCAAAGCAATTTAGCATTGATAGGACTCGTTTTTAAGAGGTAAATTTCCCTTCAAAAGAACTCGCAACTTTGTTGCTGCATATCGAGTTACCCACAAGCGGTACACGATGGAACATAAATTGCAACAAAAAGTTGCACAGAAAGGTAGGAAGGATATGCTTTGTGCAAATGTATTCATTTCACTGTGACTATATTATAATGAACACACGTTTTCTTTTTTTCTGGGGAGCGTGTATTTGCGTGTGTACATAAGGATGCTTGTGTGCTTTTGGGGGAAAGCTTAAATAAAGCTACGCACTTGATGCTCTCACTGCTAACCGCATACGTCGTAGTAGTAGTAGTAGTAGTAGTAGTAGCAGTGTACCCTGTCCTTGATGGCTTGAAACCGCATCCCGAAAGGAAGAACTTATAGTGATTGCCGTTGGTGGTGTCGGTGTTGATGTTTGAGTGCTGGGGGCAGTAGTTGGTTGGCGGGTAAAATTTTCAGAGTGTCGAAAGGACTCTATGACTCAGTTCCATGGGGTGGAGGAGGTTTATGGTGGAGGCACAACCACCGAAACATTCTTGTAAGCGAGAGCAGCGAGCCCAACATAGAACGAGTTCCGAAAACTTCTGTGATACGCCACGCAGAACTGGGCGAAAGAGAGAGGAAGGGCTGAGTCGAGAAAGGCTCTGGTTTAACGTAGTGTTGCTCGACGACGACGTCGGACCGGGATCGGGTGTGCCAGCCAGCCCGCCAGTCGAACCACAAACTGACGAAAGCCAAACTTTTGTTGTGTGAGTGAGTGGCAAGAGAGGTAAGGAGCTAGGTGCAAAAGGTGTTTGGTGCTGTGGCTGCAGCTTCTGCGTCTTGAGTCTTCTCTGATGGTAAGGGGCAAGCCTCAAAAGCTAGACAGAAGTAAAGAGGCACCACCATTACCGCAAGCAGCAGGTGCGGGAAAGGTGGCTGAGCCACCGGAACGGAGAGGTGGAATGTAAAAACCGCAGGCTTAGACACAGGGGAAGAAAGAGGGTGGGGCGAGGTTTGTGTTACGGGCAAAAGGAAGTTGTTTCACGTCAAGAGTTTATCAGGCGTCGGTAAGAAACCGTCTAACAAGTGACAAGGCAGAGCTGCTCCACTTGAGGCGAAAGAGATACGCTTGAAATGGCGTGTTATAACTGTTCAAGATTTCCTCTGCCTTTCCTACCGGCATGATGATGATGATGATGGTGCTGATGGGAATGATCATACCGATGGAAGGGAGAAGTTTCATCAACGCTTTCGTCACTGACTCGTCAATCGGCACTACACGGTAGCGCAACCGCAATCATTCGCATAATTCTGCGATTGCATGAGTGTTGGAAAACGGTGCGTTGTGGTTGTGCCGGTGAAATATTTTGTAAATTGTAAAACTGGCATAGCAAAAGTAGCAGATTATTGCAGCTGCCATACCATTGACATTGCGTTATGTGCTCGCTCTGTCTGCTCCCTGTCTGTCTGACTGTTGTTCTGGTATAATATTTTTTTATACCTAAGTACGTTATATATGTTACATATTTGCTTACATTGTGGACATGCTATTTATGAGAAATTTGAAATTTACGCTAGGACATTTATGAATGTTTTAAGATTCATAAATCCTAATTAAATTTAAGTCCTTTCGCTGTCAATAGTAGAAATGGTAGTTGGTTATTTCCGCGAACTGCTTATATTTAATTGTGTATGGATTGAAATGTTGTATAATTGGTTTTATTCTTGAAGCAAATTCTACTACATGTTTCCTAAATTAGTTTCTAGTGTTCATTCATACTCAGTTTAAAATCGTGTTGCAAGTTGAATGATAGGTAAACTGTGGTGCCCTGTGGGCACACTGTGGTGCGGCAAAAAACGTGAGTGATATGATTTTATTTCACCGTATGATTGATATCGAGATATAAGCTTATGACTAACCACAACGGAAAATGTGTAAGATTTTCAAATACATGGGGTATTCTTTATAACTATTTTTAAAATGTAACAGTGCAGCATCTTTCAAGCATAAAATGAATAATTTAAAATATCAAATGAAACTTTATTGACCGATTAGAACCAAAAATTCTTTCTTTTCAGTATCTTGTTTTTTCTTGTTTTGGTTTAGTTAAGCGTTTTATTCAATTGCTTTGGTCTTTCGAAGGCATTTTGTGTTCCTAACGTAGCGAATATTGGTTTTTAATCGTAGAAATTTGCAGGAAAAGTTTGAGCTAGATTGTGTTCAGTTAAAAAAAATACATCACATTAAACTGACATTAAATTTGAAGACATTTCAGTAGATTCTTGTGCTCTTTGAGTTATTTGTATCGTCTTTGTTAACAGTAATAAAACAATTATTATTGTTACAAATTCCACTCGTTAAGCGAGCAAAATGAAATAATACACAGAACTTGCTTTCTTTTACTTACATTCTTCATTTATTTACGTCTGTACAGGTTGTCTCTAGCTAACGCTAATCGCGCTTCGTGTCTCTCGCTTTCTCCCTCTGTAACTGTCAATTTAGCGGCTGTTTTTAATCCACCGGTCCCCTTGTTTTACGGAACCGCTCAACCATTCCGGGCACGTTGATAAGCTAATTAATTTCACTTCGTTTATTATCTAATCTGTCCCGGGTATCTGCGGTGCCCGGAAGGGAAAGGTGTCGTAGATGTAGCTCAGAACGAGAGAAAGAGAGTGTGAGAGAGTGAGAGGAAAATGGTCTTTCTTCTTCTACGTCCCCCGTGTGGGCATAGGACCGTGATGAACCCGAGTGTCGTTTTAACCATTGTTGTCGTCCTCGTTGTCCTCGTAGATGTGTTTTCGCTTTGGCGTCGTTTAATTTTCTCCCCCGGGGGGCATTTTCCGGCGGCTTTTTGTGCCCGTGTCAGTGTGCCTGCCGTTCGTTTGTTCTGTTCGGCGTGTTTTGGGCCAGTGCTGAAAAGTCCTTTAGTACGGTGAAAACGATCCCCGGTTTGTTGAGGGTCTTGAGGGAAGAAACGTGAAGTACGGAGGAATACAGAGTGGAGGGGGAGGGCTTGCGATGGTTTTGCCGAATTGTAGCCTCTCGATTAGTGCCGGCAAGTGTAGCAAACACCCATGGCACAACGACAGCATGCCCAACACCGGACGAGAAAGTTAACTTAGCGGCAGTGGAGGTTATGAGCTGCCTTGTGCCTAGTGCCTTGAGCCTTGTGCCTTGGAGTGTTGTTCTTTGTTATGTTTATCTTCTCCCCGTATGGTGGGTGCGACGCAGTGAGAGAAGTGCCAGAAGACGGCGAAGCATTAAATTGGCGTTGGTAAACTTTTTAGCAAATGGACGTAAGGAAAGTAGGAGCAGGAGGAAGCCGAGGTGTGGTTTTTAGGAGTTGGTTTTATGGTAACGCTGTTAAACTGTTGAGATGGGGAGTCAGGATTATCCACAAGTACGGGCGGGTTTTCGAGGGAAATGGTCCCCGGGGGGCTGAACATTCGAACAAGTATATACATCTTCCTTCACGCGCAGTCCAGGCGAGCACGACGAGGAAAAGCTTCCGCTTCCGTTCTCGTGTGACCCAATGAAGTAATTAGCAGTAGCGGTATGACGATATGGTGTTGCAGTTATGTTTGAAGGATAGTGGTTGAAAATAATGGGAACTTTTCACTTTTTCCATATTTGTATTTGTATTTTCAGATTAATATGATTTGAGCTATAAATTGATTAGATTGGTTGGAAAATCATCCTAAAGTAAAAAAACGACAATCAACGCCCTCTAAAAAATTGTTCTCACCGTCTAATCTCATTGCAGCGGCAACATTGTTCAGTTCAAACTGTTGTAATGTTTGTACTGTTATCATCAATAAATACACTGACTAACTAAGGACAAACGGATATGTTCGATCTGAAAAGAATTATTGCTTCAACGCATTATTTTCAGAAAAAAGCGAAACAATTATCTCTTAATGTTGCAATTTGGTTAGTTAGTTACTTGGAACTTTTTTTATTCATCCTCTTGCCTTGTAAACTAACTTTTATGTTAATGAATGTTTTTGGCTTAGTTACAAATTAAATGTAATGTAATTGATTCGTTTTTTTCTTCAAATTATCTACTATATTCTATTTGCTTTGATCATGTATGAAAATTTGTTTTTTTTAACATTTAAGAAACATATTTTTTGTAATCAGATCGGTCTATGTTACGACATACATTAATCTTAGAGTCTATAATTGATGTGCAATTGATGATAAGGAAACTTGAATTGATTTTTTTATTTAGTAGAGACGGCCAGGCCGTATTGCTTTAACACGTTGACTGCCACCATACATGTACACTGAACTGCCCGCCAGGCCACCGAATCACTTTTTGAAACGATTTCGTTTGCTTTAGCGTTTTTTCGCCTTTTATATTTAATTTCCGCTAATTTATCGGAAACTCATTCTTGTAAATTGCGACGTGCATGCAAACGATGCTACAACAACCGGAGAGAAACCATGAGCCGATCAAAGGCATGCGAAATTGTAAAAAGATCGTTACGGATTACGGGTCCCACAAAAAATTGCGTAACTCTAATTTCCGCGTAAGTCGAATCCAACCAATTTCAACAAAAATACTACCAAAAGCGTGCAAATTGTATTTGTAAAAAATATTTTCAGCTCGTTCATTATTTATTTGATGGATTTGTGCAGGATCTCTATGCAATTAGATATTTTTGTATTTTAAAACTTTGCCAAACATTTAAATTATTTTCCATTTGACAATTTATATGTCAAATCAGTACAATTTGCCCATGAAGCAGAAAAATTTCCAAAACTGCGTATCTCCGAATCCACGTATCTCGAGAACCGTGTAACTCGGGAAACTGCTGTAATTATAGATAATGGAATGAATGGAAATAGAAATACAATAGAAATTCTTTATTTTTCTTACATAGAACAACAACGAAAAAAAAGCAATGTAAAAAAACGCAACGAAAGAAACGAGGTCCGATCGAAAAAAAATCTTGTCCGTGGCCGATTGAAAAAAACCCGTCAGCCACATAGTGGCTGACGTGGCATTCAACGTGTTAAACTTGAATTGATTACCACTGTGAAATATTAGGACCTTGAGTCTGCCTTTTGTGGAATCTTAGGAATTTAACATGTTGTAAAAAAACCAAATGTAATAGTGTGCGAATACCTTTCTGATGGTAGTTCAATTGAAGCCACCGACACGGACTACTTACAGAGACTAGTGATTTGCATTTTAACTCAGCATGAGTGAGTGAGTTGATTCTTTGCAGTGAGTGAGTGGAATAAAATCAGCTACACGATTTTTTTTAATTCATCTGTGAAATATATGTGTGTGTCGACTAGCACCTGACGCATCAGGAATTTGCATCACTTGTGAGTTAAAAGACGCCCCGAGAGTTATTAAAGTTGCACGTGCCTCATCTCTCGGAAACTTTGTTTTACCTTGCAAGTGTGTTAATTCATGATGAGTGAGTTGCTAGTCGACACGGAGAGTTGATTCAATTCGCGAGTGTGTTACATCATTTTACAGAATTTATAACTCGTAAAGAGTGATTTAAAGATTTAATTCACTTTTCAAACTAACTCACTCTGAGTTAATTCACAGTTAATTCTCATGGTCCCCTAGACCCTGGTTACAAAATAACAAAAGAATAGAGTATTCTCTTTGGGTAGCTCGGAGGTCCAAGCGGTAACGACGTAGGTCTGTCAAATAACGCCCGTCGTTGTATCGAATCTCACTCGGAACTGCTGTCACCCACCATTCGCAGGATTTGACTGTTTCGCAATGGATCTCTTTGTCACAGAAAAAGCCAAAGCACATCAGTGTTCTGGTGGGCCTTAACTCTACAAGCGTTGTTGTGCCATCCTGGAAGAAATAGCCGCTGTTTAAAAAAGGAAGTGGAAATGTTGTTTGTGGATTTATATGTACGCACGAAAAATACGTAGAACCAATCCCCTCCCTTCACGACATACTTCTCTCTCATACTAGTTCGTGCTAATCAAATTAACCGCTCAAACAACGAAACAATGGAATGGTAAATTTGTCAATATCGCAGCACACGCTCCCGCAGCAAACGACGACCCCTTGCGAGCGGCCAATCAGTCTAGTAGAACCGTGCCCACCCTGCATGTTCTCCCGTTCTATTCACCCTCAACTGAGCAGGTGTGATGTGTACTTTGCCATCCCTATTTGCCAAGCCCGGCTACGGGGCATGTCATCGACCATAACATTATCATCGTCATCATCCAGCAAAAGGGCACGAATCGGGCTGGTTTCCCTCGAGATTTGCCCGACCCCACGGGACCCCTTCGGTCGGGCCAATTTTGTTCCCCGTGTCATAGCAAATCCTGGCCACTCTACACAAACCACGGCCTCGATTGTGCATTATGTTTTATGAGCCGTCGTCCATCACCGAGAGGAGAGAAGGGCCGTGGACGTGTGACAGTCTGATTTTGGATGAACGCGGGGACACAAATAGGGCCACAATTTCAATATCGGAAAATGTGACCATGTGTGTGCGTGTGTGTGTTTTTGTTGTTAAAGGAGGAGTTGGGAGGGATGTAACGACTTGATTGCCGTATCGAATTTCCTCCCGAATCGGGGAAAGAGCCGGCAATCGTAAGCTGATTCATCACGGCATTGCGGGGTTCATCGTACCCCGCTCTGGAGGGGTTGTTTCTGGCCTTTGGCACTGATCGGGATGCAATTATGTAGATGGCTGGAATGATTGTGTTTTGGCTGAATTATTAACTGGCAACATGCGACAGATAGAGAAAGAGATAGGGGGAGAGAGAGAGAGAGCTATTGGAGGAAGCTTCTGTGTTTGGTTGAAATTCCAAAATCACAAAAAGCGTATGGACTGTGTGTGATGGTATTAAATTTCATAATTACCATACAAATGAAGAATAATAATCTTCATTATTTGCCACTACATTATGCATACAGTTTTAATCTTCGTGTCGATTGTCGGTGACAAATGGCGATTATCCACATAAATAAAAAACGCATGCATCTATTCAAAACAATCCATAACATACAAAAACAAAAAAAAAAAAAAGAAAAACCGAAGCCGTGACACGTAAAAGATGTCGCTTCGTGCGAGCGAGAATCGCATTTTGGCAATCGTATCGAACCCATAAGATGTAAAAGCATTTCAGCGGGGTGCAAGGGCGTATGGCGTGAAATTTGGTAATAAATATTCCATCAACTGTTCTGCAATCCGGCAACGGTTTTGTCCCTACAAACGAAATGTATTTCGCTGAGATATGCTGTGTTGGTCCGCTTGGTTCGTCCCCTGTGTCATGTCCGTGATAGGTATTGGGAAGCATATTCAAACAACACCCGATAAAGCCATCCATCTCCCAAAGGGGAATGGTAAAAAGGATCGGATTTGGGTGGAAATGGGAGGGACGGTCTCCTCGGAAGCGGGACCGGGAAAACCGACCGAACGTCGTTGTCGGTAACGATTTGCACAATAATTCCGTGCACGAGTGTCTCTGCTGTGGTGAGTGATGTGGTGGTGAATGTCGATTTAAGAGGGAGGTTATTTAGGAGGTGGTCTGTTATTTACGCCTTGGCGTCCCTAGCCATACAGTGAGTGACGAGTAAAGGCGCCACATGGAATTGTTTATTTATCAAGAAGAGTATTACACACTATGATTTTGGAATGTCGTGCTTTGTTTTGAGTATTTATTTTAAATTAACTTTACTTTGATAGTGCAATAGCTTTATGAAGTTAAAAATTCAAAGTTATTGAATGGGCATGTTTCTCAATTTCAGGAATTTTTATCTGTACTCTGTAAGTTTAACATTTGACAGCTAATTCCATCTGGAAGTTGTTTTTATCCCATGTAGAAACGTGGCATACAGGCAATTGAACTTTATACCGCAATAAAAAGGATACGGTTTGAAAAAAGTTAAAACAAAAATGGAGAAAGTCAATGGACACTAAACTCAATTAGGTAATTTTGTATGTTGTCTTATGTGTGAGGATGAATGACTCAAGAACAAGTAAGCTTACATTACTGGCTCCGTTTAAAAGGCTTACTTTTAACACAGAAGAGTTTTATTAAAATTAATTTGGAGTTCGTGGTAGTAGACTAAAGCCACCAGGTAGTTGAAGCGCCGGATAAGTGAAGTAGTTGTTGCTCGGCGTTCATCAACAGCGCTTTATAGCACTTGGAAGTGTGGGTTTTAAGAACAGAAATCATTCATTAACAATTAATTATAAATACCTCGAACATTAACCAATGCTTTTCGAAGTAAATAAATTATCAAACATAAAAAAAAACATAAATAAAAAGAATTTTAAAAATATAAAAGAGATCCAGAAAAACAATTATTTGTTGAATTAATGTTATCGAATTTCATGAGGAAGATTATGATTAGTTTAACTAATGATCGGTTTAAAACAACAAGTTAGAAAGAGATAAACTGCTGATCCTTAGATTTGACATTTTCTCGACCAGGTACTCGAAACGAATTCTAGTTTTCAAGTTGAAAAATACCTCGGCTGAAAATCTGAAGCTAGTTTTGTGTGTGGTTTTGTATGGTTTGTGATTTTATGTGGAGTGTTTACATAATTTCAGCCGCCAATTGTCAAACTCCATATAAAAAACTGGCTTAAAACATAAAAAGGGGTCAATTATAGAGGTTAATTATTAAATACATGAAATATGAATATGAATGTTAAAAACATTTTAAATTAAAAACAATGGAATGCAAGGGGCAAGCAATGCTTGGGCCTAGTTTCCTAATTTCTATCAGACCCATCATCCATTTTTTTTCTTTTCCCTGAGAGTGATCAATTTAATTGAAGTTTAAACAATAGAACTCGTGTCTCAATTATTTTTTTTGTTTCTGATTAATTGGTGATAAAAATGTTTTGTAATGGTCAAAACACCTTTGAACAAGGTTTATAGTATAAGAAGTTTCGAAGTAGATAAGAAAGATGCAAAAAGAAATTAGGAAAATCAACTTAAGTCCTAATTATGGCATGTTTTCCAGAAATAGTCATACATTTCCTTTCAATGCACAATCTGTTAATTTATTTACTTTCCTTAATTTACTTTACTTAATTATCTCCTTTCATGTACTTTTTTTTTGCGCGGTGAGAGTATGCTTTTGGTTAATTTTATTTTCTGAAGAATTTTACCAACCCTCATCGACAAGTGGACGCACACTACTGTACCTTGTCCCCTGTCTACCGCTGATGTTGGGCAAATTTTCAAACATTCGACAAGGTTTTATGGTTTTAGCTGTACGTGCGGTAAACACACACAGATACACCCTCACACACACTCCATTTAATCACCGTATGCGTTTTAGCAATTTGGTGCAATTTTATATGAATTTTCACCCTCGAACAAGAGCAAGAGAGCGCGTAACCCTCCTTTCGTCGAGCGAATCAATGCAAACTCATTCGTCCCCTTGCTTGCTTGTCCCCTTGGCATCAAATGCTGATTGCTTCCTAGGTGGTGGTCAAACGCGTCAATGTGTGTCTGCTGCTTGATCTGATCGCTCCTGAAGGGTTGTTTTGTGCGCTCGGCAATGGTTTACGGTTTTGAATTTGACCCTCCTGCACGTTTTAAACAGAAGGGCGAAGGATGGTATTCAAATGGCGAGTCGTATATTTTCATCATTTGCAACCCCTCTCGTCCACTCCGTCACACGCCGACTGAAGAGTGCTGAAGAGCTAATTAACGCAAAACGACCCGGCCGTTCCGATGCTGTCCCTTTCCGTTGCCAGCACACAAACACACCAGGAGACGTACAAACAATCCGATTGCTCTGATCACCGAATTTTCCTCGAAACGGTTTTCCGAAAAGCCCGTTCGGTCGCCTCGGTGTGCTGATCTGCTGATGATCTCGTTTTATGCACCGTACTGTTTTCATTTATTCTGACGTCTCCTTCCCTTTTGATTTTCCGCTCCGCCCAAGTAAAGAGGAAGGAACGCGGCAGGGAAGTGTCGGTCCTTTGAAATCCGCAAAATGAAATCACTTCGAATGGGGTGAATATTTGGCCACTGCTTGTTCGGGCGCGTGGAGGCGAGGCGAATGGGGGCCGTTTCCCCCCCATCCCTTTCGCTTTTTTTATTGAGGTATTCAAAACAGGGCAAGGCTCCTCCCCGCTCAACCCATCCCATCAACCCAAGGGATGTTGTGCGAGAGGGCGGACGCGCCCAAAACGGATCCGATGCCGATCCAAACAGTGCAGCGATGAAGTTAAGCAAACGTGATTAAAATTGTTTTTCACTCCGTAAAATTCCACACGTTCCCGTGCACGGCGCCCTCTTGCTCTCTGTTGCAGTGTATTTTGTTCGGGTTTCAAGTGGGACTGTTTTGCACCAGGATGGATACACACCCAAGCACACCCGACCGACCGAGGGTTGGAATTTGAGATTTCGCACCGCTGCACAGTGAACGCGAACCGGCCGGATGGTTGGCCAAATTGATTAATTTCATTTTACAATAATTGCTTATGAATGGTAATGAAAAGCTTGCTGGAATGTAGATGGGAGTAGAAGGGGTGACCGGGAAGCAACGAGCGCGAACCACGGTATGCGTAAAAACCTGTCCAACAGCCAGAGCGGCCTATAGTGCGCCGGTCCGGGCAGCTGTTCCGTTGAAAGAACCAACTCTTCTCTCTCTCTCCCTGCCTTGCCACCATCGAAAACATCCGAAATTGGAACCCGGGAAAAAGACACCGGTAATTTATTTGAATGACCCTCGTTTCCTTTTGCTTGATTTTATTTATTTTTCCGAGTCCCTCCTTTCTCGCTCGCTTGCTCAATTTGTGTCTCCTTCTCGCTCTATCTCTTTCTCCCTCCCTTTCTTTGTTTGGTATCTACCCCCTAATGAATTCTTTTCCAGCACCCGATATGAAACTCGGGACAGCAATGAGTCAAACAAGTGGGGGAAAAAGGAACAACGGAAAGTGAACGGTTGAATATGGATTTTCCACACCCCAGTACGCTTCGGATTGGCACTTTTCGACCAATTCGTGTGGCAGGAGGGGGTGGTACAGAACAGGGAACCGCGCGCGCTCGCGTGTGTGTGTGTGTGTGAACTGGCGGAAAAACAGGAAACGAGAAATTTGCGCTTAATTAAAACCAAATGGAAAGAGATTTTCTCGCCAAGTGGCACTGCTTAAAAGTGCCGGGAAAAGTTTGCTGTGTTGCTGCTGCACGGGATGCGAACGTTCTTGACGAAATTGATCGGACGATGGTGCCGCCGCCCTTAGCCTATTGACATTTGAAAGCGTTGGATTCTAGTGCCATAAGCGGGAACAATATCCGAAATTCCTCTGCTGTATAGCACACCGATGCTCCGGAGTCTGGTTCATGGTTGTGGTTCATGAAACGTGGTTGGCGTGGGTGAAGTGATGATAAAATTGTGTTTTGTAATAAAGCCAAACAAAACCGATGAACAGGGGGGGGAGGGGAGGAGGATTTGAATGGTGAATCGGCGAGATGATGTTTCACGGATATGAATGTAATTAATGACGCTCGGTTTGAATGGCCAATTAGGATCTTTGCTGGAGTCGTGTTAGACCAGAAAGGCTTCATCTGTAGATTTTCTTTTTGACATAGCTAAGTGCCTGTCTATAAATGGATAAAAAGGAAGTGAGACTTGTTGTACGTACTTAAAATTGTTCGATTCATTTGTTTTAAAAATGCATTGATAATTCATTGAGTGACTCGCTTATTATTAGAAAAGAATCATTACTGTTGATTTTAGAAGTAAAATGAATAAGATAATTCAAAATGTTAACGTGTAGGAGTAAAAGTAAAAGATCATAGATTTTGCAGAGAATAATTTGATATAGGTTGTACTAAAAGTTTCATCAAAGCATATTGGTAAAAAATAGGTAAAATTCATTTTAAAAGAGTTATACAAATGGATGTTTAAAAATAACATTGTAGAGTTATATGTTTCGTCCTATTCTTCCTTGGGAAGGTCACATACAAATAAAAAGTGCATTTTTTATTCTCAAAATACATTGTAAAAATGTTTTTTTTACGATCAAATGCATCTCCAATGCTTTAAAATTGCATAAAATCGATAAAAATTGTTGGTTATTATGAATATTTAAGAATATTAATTGAATATTTATTTTTTACGTTTATTGTCCTGGATTCTATACGAATATGATAAATTTACATTTTTTATAAAATTTAAATAATAGCAATCCTCTACAACAATTTTCTTATTTCTTGTTTGAAATATCACATTCAAAGGTCAATTTGTCAAAATAATTTCCAGCGATCGAAAAAAAGAAGACCAAGAAGATCATTCAATCTTTTGCAATCCAAAGTAAAAAGATGTTTTATGAGAAGATGCTTTTGTGAATTACTTTTCAATTGAATGAAATGAAAAAGGATATTGTTCATAAAGTGGTGGATTCGCCATAGACGTGAAAAATATATGGCAACAAACAATAAGATATTGATACTTTTCTGGTTGATTTTAAGTTTGAATTCTATTATTCGTAATGAAAGTCTTTGAGAAAATCCAACATAAATTTCTGTAAATCGATTGAAAAAGTTCCACGAACAAATTTGACTCCTTGTTTTATCCATTCTCCTACCTTGTTCCATGGTGTCCTGTTTAAGCGCTTCCGATTTTGCCGATGCATTTTTCGTTTCTTAAAATATAATTTTCTTTGTACACTCGAGTGTGTGTATTCTTTTCACCTTTTTCTTCCCGTTCTTTTCGCACAAATAAATAGTGTGGTGTTCGAGCGGAACCAAACAGCAGCAAAAAGGTCATCACCACTTGGCACGATTCGCCGTGCCGTCGGTATAGAATAATTTATCACATCCCGCGTCTCTCCACCATCCCCTGCGCTAATCCTTTTGGCGCTGTTGGAAACTTTTCTTGAAAGAATTTTCGTAGTGATTTCCCCACTTTCTTTTCCCTTCCATCCCATAGCCATACCACTTCACAATTCTTCTCCGTGCACACTGCTAGGGGTTGCTACTGCTGCTGCTCCTGCTGCTGATGCCATGTTTAATGCGACTGGAGGGCACTTTAGCAAACTGCTAGACAAATTAAATTTCCAACCATCTTTTCGCCATCCCGTTATCGTCGCCTCCTTTACCCATCCCACCCTTCGGGGTCAACGCTGGAAGGAGTACCCAGTTGGAGTCAGATTTCTTTGCAGAAGTTGCCAATTTTGAATTGTCTCCCCGTTTCGTTCTCGCCACGCGCCACTCTTAAATCCATAATCTACCGCGCCCTCTCGTCTCCCCCTCCCACTTTCTCGATCTAGTCTGTTTGCTTGGTTGGTGCTGGTGGAAAATGCGATTTACTGGAAAGTTTTTGGGTTTGGCTTCACTTTTTCGCTTTACTTAACTGATTTTGTGTCCTTTTTCGTAGTTGCTGGTTGGTTGTGTGTTTTTGCTTGAGCGATTGAATAATCGCAGGTTCATTGTTTTTACGTCGTTTTGGGTTGGTGCAAAGGGGTGAATGAGACTGCGAGATGGTAGTAAAATATGGATAGCAAAGACAGTTGAGTGTTGTTTTCATTTACTTGAGAAATGAAAATGATGCTTGAAGTGTAAGTAAGTTAGTTTCTCATTTTTTGTTTTTACATCGAAAAATAGACGACATGGGTCTGCGTCATAAATACCTTTTTTTTTGTATTATTTAATTTCAGTTATCATTTTGATAAAGAAACGTTTGGTTTCCAAGTTTTTGCAAAAATGTTTGGGGAACATTTAAATTTTTTTTAACAAAACTTTATGTTCCTTGCATATACTGAAATGGTAAAAAGGTTAAAGAATATAAAAAGCATATTGAAGCAGTAATTTTTGTTTGGTACCATAAAATGCAATGACTTAAAGTTTAAACAACATGCTCGAAAATTCAATTACGAAATATTTGTGATATCAGTCTAATGAATAATTTGAAATCAGATAATCAATTTAAGAGACATTATGTCGAATATTAATTATATTGTTAGGTTTATAACTCGAGTCAATATTTCAATTGTTGTTGTTCTACATGTTACTAAACTCAAACATAACTGCTTATGAATGCTGTTCTTTCGAAGGATTACATGGATTTGGAATCATCAGTTCGCTCAACTACCATGGAGTATGGAGAATCTTGAAACAGTAAGCATGAATTGTTTCAAGTCGCTTGAAAATGTTGGTCTTATTATTTGTCTTCTGTTTGTAAAATTTGTTAAAAAATGTATATTAATTCAAATCTGTTTTTTTCCTTCTAGGTGAGTTCTTCAAAATACATCCCTTCATATCTGGGCGTAAGTATAGAATCAATTCCGTAAATTGCATGTACTACTAAAACCTTCAAACAAACCAATCTATTTATTGTGTTGACTTTTAAACTAATTCCAACAAATGTTTGTTTTTGTCTGTGTTTTGCACGTTTGCATGTTAGCACTGTTTAAACCGCAAACATCTGATAGCATTAGTCCCTTCCGTCGGCGGTTGCGGTGCAAGGGAAATTAATGGAATATTTCCAGCATCAGCAACTTATCCAGTTCACTTTGGTTGTTCATTAATCAAGATTTAAGTTGTTTCTTTTCTTTTCGTCCTTCGTCTTGAAATCACCTGGTTCACTAGCCGTCCCGCCAGTCCCGCCCCCTCCCCCTGGCTCGGTAACTGAGTTGAAAATGTTTTGCCTATTCGACAAATTTCCTTTTCAAAATTATGGCCAAGGGAGAAGCTGCTTCTCTCTTTCTTCCCTCTGTTCATCATCATTGCTCACCGTTTTCGTGATAATTACTTTTCTGATTACATTTCAAACGAATTTATATTCATTAAGTATTCCCACGACACGACGGAGCGGGTGAACGTGCAAGTGTGGTGGAAAGCAGCTCCTCTACTTTACCCAGCGATAGCGCCACTTCGTTGGTAGGACGTTGGCTTTACCAAACGGCGACTCTCTGTGGTTTCGCTGCCAGTGGGAAGAGATTCAGCGACGAGAGACAAAGCTATGGGCAAGAAAGAAAGCAAACGAACTTAACTGTTCGGCTCGTTACCACAGTTGTCACCAGCGCGGTGGACAGCGGGTGTGAAGTGGATAGAAAATTACTGCTTTCCGGGCACAACGTGTTGAAAGCGATTCGCCTTCATTCCGAGCCACCATACGACGCCCGGCGCAGAGAAGGTAGTAAGAGTACGGGGGTGGAACAGGTTCCTTTTGAAGCAGCAGCAAAACAAAATCCTTTGCACAGAAGAGACCGGTAAATGAATCTTCTTTTGCTTTGATCATTTAACACTCGAAGATTATGTTCACCCTCGACTTTTCCCGACGACCCATTAGTGTGTCGTCAGTCAGTTTTCCATCCATTTGCCTCGGGTGGAATTTTGAATCTCGTCCTGCACGTGGAGAGCGCGTGCGAAAGAGGACGGGTTGTTGGGTGTCGTGTTATGACGGGTTTGTGTTGTGCAGTTGGAGAGAAATGTGGTCCAGCTCTCGGGGTGGAAAAGGGTGAAAAGCCTTTTGCGTGGTGCTGATGATAGATGTTTGAAAGCAGCGGCTATTAATGTTTTTCTGTTTTTGCTTATATTCTCGAGGACCGTTGACAGAGTCAGTTCGGTAAGTGATTAATAGTGAAGCCAGCTTCGTACACAATTATAAAACGATTAAATTGAAACGGATAGAAAGTAATTTGTGCGGTGCAAAATAAGAAGACGTTTCTTACCATATCTCCTCAAGGGCTTTGCTTTAAACTCAGCTGAATTAATTGTAAGTTTCAAATTTACATTTGTGCAAAAATCCCTTCTCAAAGATGGTTTCACATAAATTTGACTTTCTTTTTCCCGCAAGCATCAGATAGCGTGCTCCTATTTTCCGGTTATAAAATAAAACGAAAACACAAACTAAGTTATCAGTTACTTTGTACATTCATCATTCGTTTTTCGCATCTAGCAAATTCAAGTGAAATCCAGAACACGAACACTCCCGTTGCGTCGTTACCGCATCGGGCCCACCGCTTTCCGTTGATAAGATCTAAATTCACTGCCACGCCGCAGCGTTTCGTTGTGAACTCTTCAAAAGCCACCGAAATGTTTCACTGTAAGAGCGAATATCTCTTGCTTCCTGCCCAGTGTTCGTCCTCGGTGCCTTTCCGGCATGGCGGTTTGCCTTTCAGAAGTCATCAGCCACCGCGACACCATCACTGATTGCTATCTTGCAACCAAACACAGCGACCGACACACCATCCCCTCCTTTCCGACTTTTCCCCCTATCATTCACCCTACCGAAAAAGCATCATCATCATCATCAACTTTCTCTTCTGCACCACCGTTTTCCCATCATTTCCCGACAACCCGAAGGAAGTAGCTCGAAAGGTTTTCAAGAAAGGTTTTCAGCACATAATTTTCCGCTTCCTTTACACTTTTATCCAGCGGCAGCAACAGCAGCAAGTGCGCGCCCTTTAGTGTCGTCCTTACTCGTCGTTTACTTACGACGATGGCATGGGTGGAAGCGGTGTGCTTTCGATTTGATCGCACCGCAACAAAACCCCAGAAAAGCCTCCCCAAGGTAGAGTTGTTCGGTGTTCGGGTGTCAACATTTCGAACAACCTTGCCTCCCCGCGGTCTGCTTTCCACCAACATCATCCCTTTGGATTTGTATTTTCTATCTATCCATTTCCCTTCAGGAGAACGCCTTGAGGGAGAGGGAAATGAAACGGAAACGACACGAAAACGAATGCGCGCCCGCCTTTACGTTTGCTTCAATGCTCCTCCATGGCGGAGGTAAAGTTTGGGCAAAAAAAGGGAAAAAGCACCCCCCCCATACGGTGGAAAGCGAAAGAAGGAAAGGTGCTTTTCCCACTTTTCCGGCTCTTCATGGGTCCGAGTACGGGGTGTTCTCCTATCTGATAGGAGAAAGGTTAGGTTTAGTGAAGGCAGTAACAACATCATAAAACCTATAATCGCTTCCATGGTTGGGAATAGCGTATCGCTCTCTTTCTCTCGTCGTGCTGTTTCACATTTTTCCATTTCGGGTGTAATCGCCTTGCTTATCTGCTGCCCACCACCCGTACCCGCCCCCTATAGAGTCTTTCGGAAATTCGACGTTTCTGTGATTCGGATCCTAATTCCGGTTCACCAGCTTCCCACCCCGCCATTCCTCCGCCTCTGTCGCTTCGAAGTTTATACACTCTGGGTGGAAAACTCGCCTGACGCGGGTTGGGGGGCAAGTTAAACGTATCTCCGTTTTCTTCGAAATTGTTCTCCTTTTTCTTCGAAAATTGTTCTCCTTTTTCTACGCTCGATCTTTATGGAGCAAAGAGAGAGTGAGAGAAAAAAACCTTAAAGTCGTCGAAGGATGTAGCGAAGGTTTGCTGAAAGGTGGGAAAAAAGGATGAAAGCAAAAAAGGAAAACCCGTTGGTAACCCTCATCTAGGTGGATTTCATCCTCAAATTGGGGGGAGCATGAAGAATCCGAGCTTCCAGAAATTGTTACACCCATCTAGTGGTCTAAACAGTGGCGACCCGAGCCAGAGGTTGCAGTGCAGGGAACAGAAAAGGATAAATTCTTTTTGCCTGCTTTAACCGCTGCCCCGCCCAAGGGAAGGAAGGGAGGGATACGTTATCTTTTATAACTCCTTTTGCCAACACGCCTGCTTCCGGATCCTTCTATCTTCTCGCCTTAGTTTTGCGATGGCTACTATGTAAGGGATAATGGAGTTAAATGGGCATAAGGAGTAATATGGAGACCCTTTGTGTAGGCTTTGCTTTGGTTTTCCACACAACAAACGTGAATCAATATGTACCCAAGGAAGTGTTTAACTGTTAACAGTTAACTAAACACAATGTTAATTTTATAACCTAAAGTATAATTGTTTATGCAGTACAAACGGTCTGGTCGTATTGCTTAACCGATGGCATGATGATTACTATAAACAGGGATTTTACAGGAAAAATAATAAACTTTTTACAGCTGGTTTTAGGTATGTTAAAGCAAAACTAAAATGTTTTAAATAATTTAGACACGTATATATATATTTTTAAAACTATACCTAAAATAAAAAAAATATGTTTGTTTCCTACCAAAGAAGTGAACAAGTTTTTTTTTCAAAAATGTAACCAAAACTTATCACACGCTACTTTTGGGGCAAAGCGAACAGCTTGTTTTGTCAAATAATACTAGATGAAGTTGCGGTGTATTAAATACCCATACTCAAGTGACATTTCAGGATAGATTTGTACGGTCTGGTGATTGCTACGGAATTTAAAAAAATGTACAGTAGAACGTCGATATCCAGGGTAGAGAGGACCGGACTCATGCCGGATATTCGATATTCACGAAATGATCGGCCCGTGTTAATGTGAAAGCTTATATTTGTAACCCTAGAGAGGATATTTTTACACGCAGGATTAACTATCTTGATATAGAAGGGTACACTCAGTTACAGAAAGAGCCAACGCACATTAGTGCTCTAGTTAGGCCTTGACTTCACAGGGCTTGTTGTGCCACATAAGAAGAAGAAAAGAGGATTTTATAGCGATAGGTTAATTATAAATTTGATTACATATTTTTCGATTAGATAGGAGTTTTAAATCATTTATCTAACCTTAAATATACAACAAATATCGATTCAGTTGCTTTAACATCAACGAGTGGTTCTTGTCTTAATTTGATTCAACCATATAGTAATGGGCACTTTTCTTCTGGAGTTGTCAAATTGTAAGACCACGGATAATCCGTCCTCCGGTTAATCAGCCCCTGGATAATCGATGCTACACTGTATATAATAATAAATAGATCTTTGCTGAATGATTAAACAATCCATCACATAATAGGAATAGGCTGAAGGATTTTTTAAAACGCATAGATTTTAAATAAGAAATAAGAATGAACTTTTTTTCAAAACCATTTTTGTAGTCCCATTTTACATTCCACATATCGAATAAGCATAATGTGAAGCAAAACATTATTTTTATAATTATAGTTGAAGGAAAATTACTGTCTGAAAACCTTGTTTTTAATTCTTGAACTAACGGCTAGGCCCTAATGCTATCAGAATACTGTAAACGTTTTCAAGGAAAGTGAGAAATCAAGCAGATCGCTTTTAGTAAAAAAGCTATAAAAAAAAGAAAAAAACCTTAGCGTACCCATTGTGCCCAATGCTCCCATACCTTCCTTTTCTTTCGTGTGTATATTTTCACTACTTTTTTGGTAGGTTACGCTATCAGTAAACCTAAGCGACATATCGGCGATGGTGGTTTGTGCCCCAGGGAGAGGAGTCAGCATATTTTCATCGTTTTCAATTTGCTCTCTTTAGCAGTAGGTAATGCCTTATGCCAAGGAACATGGGGTTTTCGAGCATGTGCTTACTAGAGTGTTTTTTCTTCCGCTGTTGCTTTTGTTTGTTTGCACCACAGGGAGGAAATATTTGGAAGATGCCCGCACCCCATAAAGGATTTTTGCCCTTTGCTGCTTCGTGTTGTATTCCACTCAATAAAGTGAAGTTACCCTTTGGAAACCTTAGTACTGTCCCAAAAAGGATTCGCACCTTTCGGTGCTTTGTGAGAAAAAAAAACACCACGTCTACAGTTGAATGAGAATATGATAAGAGTATGAAGTTGCAATCCCTGATTTTTGGTTGCTCGTGTGAATGAAATTGATAGCAAAATGTGTAAACTGCTTGTCGGAAAGTTTTGGCAGACCAATTCCGGCGTCCTTCGATAATCATTTCCCGTGTGTTTGGAAAGCGATCGATGGAAGTTGTGCAGCTGCAGAATTGTTGATTTGCAATCGATGCAATATAAATTTTGAAGTGGCGCTCGGTGTGTACCCTTCGACAGTTCATGCTGCCGCACTGCAGTGTAGCAACACCGACCGGAGGTCCATCTTTGAGATGGAAAATTCAAAAGCTTGGTCACCAAATATCCAATGGTAACAACGTGTAACGTGCGTGTAGATCCATCCGAATAGCGAAAGCCGAGCGTATATGGTAATGCACTTTCACAGCCCGTCTGTCAATCGATCCTGCGATGAAATTAAGCCCACCCAGAGCCAATTAAAACTGTACACACCACCCACCTCCTCCCATCTCTGACGTCCCAAGACCTGAGCAATACCTAAACACATGAAGTTCACGCTCACTGTGATGCTTCGAAACGATGAACCGCGTCGTCGTCCGTTCCGGGAATGTTTGGTTGGTTAACTTCGTTCCCGCGTGTCCCGTCTCCGTTGGCAATTGCATCGGGGGGTGACATTCTCAACCGTTCGGAAGAGCACCAACAGCAACGGAGCGTCCGCTTCGTAGTGCACGTTCACCTGCAGTAATCGATTATCGAACGGAGAATTGACTGTTGGGTGGGTTCCCTCAGCGAGCCTGGGACAGACGAGACAGCTCGTCCCTTCCGGTGATGGACATTCCATCGTGCCCAAGCTCTAACATCGTATTTGGTGTGGGCTTTGTGTGTTGGCTGACTCTCTCGATCACACCGGACATCTCTTTGCATACATCAAGGCGCGTACTACCAAAGCCGTGCGTGGTAATACATTTTGATTGAAGTTCAACACGCGGAGTCGAAACCTCTGGGGCATGATCGACGCATGGAACTGGGACTGGGTGGTTGGGAGGGATGTGTTTGTAATGCAAGTGGATCGACCAGCTCGAAATGCGCTATCTCTGGTCGCTTCTACACGGCGACCAGAGATCATTCCCGGCGTTCTTTTATGCATCCAAGTGCGGCAACATCCGGAGATCCAGAGAAATCCGTGGATGCATTAGATGAGGCCCCGACGATAGACACCTGTGTGCGCACCGTTCGCAAATGCATTTATTTAGAGTGCCATTGTTGGTAGTGCACCTGCTGATGCAATGAACCGTTGTGTACAGTAAAGATGAACAAAAAAGCAGATAAACCGACGTATTGAATTGTGAACTTGGGCTTAGTTCTGGAATGGTATCGACTAATAGCAACATAATTTGCTCGATTTGTTCGATTGGTTATAAATTCGTTGGAAATGTAGATATCCAGCTATAATTATCTGCATAGAAAAAAAAAGTTTTACGAAATAACACGACCAACTCACTGGATGGATGTGTGGTGTAATCTCCCAGCGAACATCGATCTTCAAAGTCAAGAGCTTCGGATGTGAAGCTTCATGGTGGCTGCGTAAATTTGTTTCAAAAGTTCTATCATTTTTGGATATTCCTTCATCAAGGTAATGGATCAACCGCAGAGACAAGCTCATGCCAACGGTTGTTGTGGTGGAACGCCGCGATAACATCTATGTAAAAGGATACAACTTACCGAAGGTGCAAAGGATACGCTTTCCATCCGTTCACATATATATTAGGAAGGGATGGAGGGGGATATAGATTGCGAGAGAGCTATAGCAAGAGAGAGAGAGAGAGAGAGAGAGACAAGACCTGCCAAGTGTGGTGCAACCTCCGACCACAGCAGGGTGCTACTATGCAATCGGTGAAAAGATTGCAAACCGAAGCTCTTGGTGCGGCGATAGAACAAGATATGCGATCTATCGCCATGACGATGGAGCAGAAACCTTCTCCACGGGGCTTTACAGTTAGGTGTAGTAGTCGGAATGGGAGGGCATAGCAGAGTGCAACGCTTGTGTGTGTAATTTAGCGCCAGGATGCATCAACGATTTCAGTCAGCGAGTGCCCTGGGAATAGTCTGCATTGAACGGGAAGGCATGTGGTGGGAAAAACGTTGTGGACAATGAAAGGATTCGATTTGTTAGGATGTACCATCGATGATACAGCTGGTGAGAGTGTCAGAGTGACAGAGAGAAAGAGAGGAAGAAGCAGTGAAGTGCACTGTTCGACCGGATGCAGGGTTAGTAGTCGCTTGCGGTTAGTGACCGCATCGGGCGGGGATGAACCTTGCACGAAAGAATCGATTTGATGCCGTGTAGAAGAGGAAAACGTGCAAGCACAAATGCAATCAATGATGCATCACAACGCGCTTACTCAGTGCTTCAGGACGCGAAATCGATTCTGCCACTTGACTTCGCATCCCATTTTACGCACTCTCGTTCCTGTGTTGGGACAGTCGCTCCTGTTTGATGCTGCTCTGTTCGGTTTGCCAATTCGGCTTACGCACATGTTGGACACCCATTGTTATGCTTGTGAGTGAGAGTGGGGTGGGAAGGGGGTTGGAGTAGTCCTCCATCCTCTAGCTACACCGCAACATGTACGATCTCAACGGCAGAGGCTTTGGAGACAATGTCAGAGTTTTGTAGTGTCATCGCTCGATAAACATACGGTAGCAAGGATCAGGCGAAGATCTGGGCATTAGTTGATTGGACAAGGCAGTTAATTCTTGCGGTTTGGACTAATATTGACAAATGCATAAACATTTGAAGCATAGTTGGACATGTATTTTTTATATTATTTTGAGCAACACACAAATCGTAGTTTGTCCCGTGCGTATTGGTGTTTGGATTCATATTTACAGGTTTTCATATGTTCATCCCATAGAAGTATTTTATGAAATTGTTTCTCCGTTTCATAAGATGTATCTTTTCACATAGAGGCACATTTAAGGGCACGTGGAGCTAGACGTTTCCAAAAAAAACGTTTCAAGAATAGCTAACGGTAATATGTGACTTAATTTAGTCATAGCAGCTTAATTAGTTCTGCATATCGGTTTAAAGGGTCTCGAAAAATATTTTCGACCTATCTGATGCACCAGATCAATTCTTGCAATATTGCTTTCTTCTAACCAGATTGTCATTAGTGATAAAGAAGTTTGTATAATGTAGGTGAATAAAATTGAAAAGATTCATCTGTGAGTAGAGTGATTAATGGACAGTTTATCACAGTTACTTTTGCCAACGTCTTAAATTCCTTAAGGCCGCTCAACTTGAAGAAGTCATGCGTACAATATTTCGTTGCTTTAGATTGTTTGATTTGTCAAGCAGTATTTTTCTAAAATGACATAAATATGTCATTAGTTAAATTAATTGCACAATACGTTTTACTGAGCAACATGGCCTGACCGTTACTACGAAAAATAAAAAAAAAGTTTTACTACATTAGGCATTATTTCATATTTGCAATTTTTTAATTTTCTCTTTGAGTTAAGTATTCCATCGTCTTTTGCACCTCAAGATGCACCAAAGCATATTGTTATAAAACATGCGTCGCAAAATCTAATGTGCATCCTTTAAGCAATACATAGTAAAAGAAGACACTTGAAACACGAAAGAAACGAATCGAATTAGATTAGTGTGCTCCTGTCGATGAGTCCAAAAGTCTTTCTGTACTTACATCCTCACCGCCCTCTCCCTATCACAATCTCCCTCAATAGACAATCAAAGGTAAATAAATTCACCCCCGTAAATGAGACACGTATTCACGCCACAAAATCGGTTTCCACAGCTTCATTTCCTCACCCTTTTCCGACATACTTGGTGGAAATAGTATCGGCGTGCTTACTCGTCTGATTCAATTATCTAAAGTGCGATCCAACCCGACATTCAAGCAGCAGCAGCAGCAGCAGCAGCAGCAGCAATCGGGGCACAACATTGAAGGGATTCAATCGAGACTGCCGGGCAATTCCCGTCCTTCTCGTCCTCGAAGCGAATCGAGCGGGCGTCGTCAATACGGACACACGAGCACTGGCACCGTTTCACAACAAGTT
Source organism: Anopheles epiroticus (assembly GCA_000349105.1). Classification (NCBI taxonomy): domain Eukaryota; kingdom Metazoa; phylum Arthropoda; class Insecta; order Diptera; family Culicidae; genus Anopheles; species Anopheles epiroticus. The sequence goes on along the minus strand of KB671512.1, from coordinate 101,983 downwards.
TAGGATTTAATCCTCTTTGCTCCGAAACGAAATTGGGTCTCTTCGCCTTCGATCGGTCCATTATCGGTCCTTTGCTCGAGGGCCCCTGCGTTCGTGTGAGCTCCGGAAGATAGACAGAGTGAAAGAGAGCGTGCGAGTATGTGTATGTGTGGGGAGGGGACGCAAACTAAGGGGGATAAACGTCTTTCTGATGAAGCAAGCTGTTTCTATTAGTGTGTTTTCTCTGATGCTGCTTTTGCGCTACATTCTTCGTTGCGCTACTACTGCCCAACGCCATTCCCCTAGCCAGAGGCCACCGATAATGGAGCGCACCGTGGTGTGGTTTCTTGGAGAAATCATTGACCCACTAGAGACGGTTCCGAAAGGACAACATTCCTGAGGAGAGCACTGTTAGGTGTTATGGCAAGGGGGGGTAATAGGCACCGCACCGCTTGTCGCTTTCGTTTCCTTTCACGCGCACTGATCGTATCGTACACCACTTTGGGGCAATTATTTGCACACATCCTATCTATTTGCAGCGACAATGGTTTCCGTTTCAATCGTATCGCAGAGCGTTCGTAGCAAATTGTCAAGCAGTAGCGGCAGCAGTCTGGCTGCTTGCTGTGCCCGCATCCAGTGAGGTTGAGTTGAGATAAACTGAATTGACCGTTTTAAGTAAGTGGTGGATGGTGGTGTTTTGCGTCTCTTGAGTTAAGCTGAGTTTATTGATTGAGTGATTGATTTTTAGCTTTGTTTGTCGACACTTGATATTGTTTGGGTATTTCATTCAATTTGTAACAGTGCTGTTTTTTTTTTAAATATAAACTGTAGGTAGATAACCTAGCAATTGACTATAATTTGATAAACTTAAACAAATTTTAAGCGTTTTTGATTTGTTCAAAACTATCTCCTCTGCATTTGCTGAGAAAAAACTTTGAAGAATCAACCTTTTTTTTCATAGGCTACAAGTAAATATCTTTTGATAAAACTTAAAATACTTATCGTTAACATTCTAACTAATCCGTTCTTTCAAAAGCCTAAAAATATAAACCTGTAAACTTTTATCACTACGTGTGAATGATTAAAAATATATTTTATATTTTGTCAGCTTCACAACACTTTCATGAAATAGTTAAGCAGCTGAAAGCTCGAGATTCAGCATAGAGAAGTTACCAGATGTACTATTATAGATAACTAAGCAGCTTTATACATTCAATCATTAAATTTATCAATTAGATCCTCAACAGGCGCTTGGAATTCACTATTGACGATATAGTTTAACTTACCAACTCTTTACAGTTTATTGAACAATTACAAAATTGTTTAATAGGAAAACAATCGCAAAATAAATGTAGTTCGAAGTTTATTTGAAGTACTCATGTTTTTTAATTATTCTCTTAATGATCAATATTAAGAAGCCAAAATTATTTTTGTTTAAAATATAAAAAGGGGCAAACATTACATCTCTCATTGTTTTCAGTAGTATTTGTCTGTAGGTGTCGCATTAGATAGTGTATAAAAAAAAACAAAATTGTTGCATCCCTTAAGCTTGACTAACCCACTTCGAAACCAATGTCAGTTTGTTTCGCAAAGGTTAGAGTCACATTTGCAGAGTTTTTTTTGTCGTTACTGACATGAAACAAGTTATCTGCGGCAGCAAAGGAAGAATGAAACATCAAAAAGTGGTTTTAACAGTAGTACGACAACGGGAAACCAGGAAGTTGATCCGGGGATCGTACTCATACTCTCTAGTGCAATATATTGCGCTCGACTGAGCATGCAGGTCACACGGATGTTGATGTTATGGCCACCTCCAGCACATCTAAAGCTTCTTTGTTCCCTCTCTTCTCCAATGTGTGTGTGTGTTTTTTTTCGTTTACAAACGCCAAGCATACAAGCATCCAAACCGTTTGGTTCTGTGTGCTGTATATAATGCCTGCATGTGTCCTTACTGTCGTCCTGTATGGTGAGGTATTAGCACAAAAAACTTACTTTTTATGTGGACGTTTTACACTCCCAGATGACGAATCGTTTCCATCTTCGTTGTAGCTGTTCTGCTCTAGTGCGTTAAAACATTGGACACAGCGAAAGGTTTATAAACATTTTGTTTCACAAAAATCTTGACGAGTTTGATTTAATTTTTGCATTAACAATGTAAAAACCTTCATCAGATCAACACGATGGAGACGCCTAATGATTGTTAGTAATGGTGATGGAGCAGCCTGGTACTTATTACATTTTTGGTGAACAAAATTTGTATGTGCCTTATTCTATAGAGAAAAGGCTGTAGTTGCTAGGATTTAGTCGTATTTTCGCACAAGTTGAAAGCCATCAATCAGGAATGCATGCGAGCGTTGTAACATAAATTTATGAAAGCCTGAATGAACAGAGCAACACCGCATCTAGGAATGTATTTTCATGTTCGAATCACGATGTATTCTCCTATGAACCATTCATCATCGTAGCGCGCTGACCGTTGTTTTTTTTTTTTTTTATTTTTTTGGGATGGGTTTGTGTGCATCCATCAAACCATAGAACGAAGGTGAAATGAACGAACAATCCATCAAGGAACGATGGGCTTTCTGGACAAAAGATGCATAGCCCAGTTGGATCTGCACGGGCATGAAGTAAACCCTGTAAAAACATTCCATATACCAAAAGTAACACAATACGCACATTTTGTTTAATCTTTTGGGATTTCAGCACATACTGGTTTTTAGAAGAAAAAAATCGTTGAACTTTCAAATCTTCTTTAGTTCGCATAGTCCAGCATATGCTCGCATAGGATATGATTTTGTGAAAGCTACCTGTAGATCTATGCAATAAACTTTTTTCTTGTATAGTCTTCTCTTTCACAAGTCATAACTGCGTAACTCTTTGTAAAAATGTTTATCAGCGTTTGAATATGATAAATTTCATTAGAATATTAGAAGAAAGGGCAACAAAGCACGTCTCAAGAGTGATTTGCTGCTTATTATAGTACAGTCAACACGACTTTCAAGCAGCATCGTACCAAGAGCGAGAATCTCTTTCATTTCTTTGCCAAGTCAGTAAATCAGTGGAGTGGCGATGAAGGGCGACAAAACGGGTCTAAGTAGAATGGCAAGACGCAAGTCTAACCGCAAGAAAGCAGGAGGAAACTGTTTGTTGGTTGAGAACAGAAGATTGCCGTTTACAACGACAGCCTGTGACAAGCCAAACATAGCCCAGCACCGTAATACTTCTGCAGCCATCATCAAACGAAAAGTCACCAAGAAGGAAAACCCGGTGGTCAGTTGCTGCCGAACAAACGTTTCCCCTCCCAACTCTGTTTGCACACACTGGCCAAGACGGACCAAACGAGCCGTGAACGTTCCTGTAGCACCCTCAGAGTTCGAAACAAAGTAACTTAATCTGCTAACCAATTTCAAAGTCACTTATTATATTAGCATCTTTATCTCGATACGAAAGAGCATGGTTTCAGGTTTGCAGACTGAGATAGAGAGAGAGAGAGATAGAAAGGGAAAGTCTCTGGGATAAGAAGTGACGATGGTCAGTTCGCTTTTGCTGGCGAACCCAAGAAAGTAGAAGGGGAGAAAGATTGGTCAGCTCGACTTTCACCGCAACGCTTTTCTCGGTATGCCGTGCTGGTGCTGGTGGTTGAGGTGCTAAAGATTTACAAACAGCGCAACCCTACACATAAGTCTTCTGTTGCCAGGGATAGGGTCGTGTATGATGCTCCATTGCGTTAGGTTGTTTCCCGTCCTGACCCGGTGAAATGGAAGGAAACAAAAGTTGTCCATCAGCACCACCCTTTCCCTGGGCCCTCTTCTTTGCAAACAAACCACACGCAGAGCAGATCGCCCGTTGGCTAACATGGTTCTCTGCTTTCTCCTGGCTTCTCATGCAAGCATAAGGATGAAACGTGTGCAACGACTGCAACCGTACGGTGGTGAAGCTTCCTCAAATAACGCTTTAACGTAATTTGTACCCTGAGAAAACCAATGAACACTATTCATCGTCTATTCATCGTCCCCTACCCCCTACCCTCCGGTAAGCTCTTTTACCGGACCGGACGATGACGATGATGACGTACCGAAAGGGGCAAGTTTCAGCATCTTCGCGGTGGACCACCGTTTGGCTACTCTTGGAGCGTTGTGCTAACCCGGCCAGCACGAACGACGGTGCCACGGTGACTAACACACCGGAAAGTTAAGTCTGGCTTGTGATGTGCAAGGCTGAGGTTTTGATCGTTTGCTTTTCGGGGGGTCGTTTGAGACTGCCAGACCCGGGAAGTCGACTGACCGTTGGGTGGATGTGGTTTTTCGAAAGGCGAAGGGAAAAGCAAAGTATGCGGATAACTTACTTAACTTATTCCTCCTGCTTCTTGGTGAGCAAATGTGTTGAGTGCAGTGAATAGTGAGGTTGGAGGCGTTTTAAAATGGATAAAATTTGAAAAAAGGGTTGAAAAATTTTACACTTGTATTACGGCAACTTAGTTCTATGTAATAAAGACGTTTGTGATGAGCTTCTTTGTTTTGTAACTTATTGTATAATGAGTAATGTTATATTTAAACACTCTCTTAATTAACTTGTATCTAAGGGGCTGTCATTACTTCTACGATCATGAGGTACGACCATGGATAATACAATATCTTATTCATTTTAAATACAATAATTCTTCTGGAAACTTGGCAGTTGCGACATTTACATTTGGTGGAATTTGTTAGAAGTAGTCAAAACGCTATTTATGTAGTTATTTTTTATTTTTAAAATAAAACGATCGAAAAAGATTTTTTTGTCATAAATCCACTGTTTACACTCATTGATATTTTTTTTAAAATATTGTTGAAATTTTTTTTAACTACACGTGTTATCCACGTTCTTATCTTCATATTCGATCCCTACTATGGTTTAAAGCTGACGAAAAATAAATAGATAAATAATTAAATAGAAAAGCGAAGTGGTTCAACCATCCAGCACACACCTTCCTCCTCCCCTTCCCCAATGGCCACTTGAATTCTCGGTCGCGTTGGTACCTGCCCGGATTGTGAACAATTGAACTGATTCCTCAAACATCCAACTCCTTCCATCCAGTTTCACATACACGGGCGGCACTATTTCAATAGCCTTGCTAGGTCACGAACTGTGCAAAATAGTGTAAACTACTTCCCGTACCCCGGTCCGAGCAAAAACCGAGATGTCTGATCCTTGGACGTATCAACAACCAGCTCTACGCTTCATGCTGCTGCTGCTTCCGTTTCCACTCCGCTTTTCCCACCCGTTTGTGATGCTCTAATCTGTCGGTCTAACCGCAACTACACTCGCAGCGGTTAAGGGGTTAATCGAGAGGAGCTGGAGCATGTGGAAGCACTAGCACACTGACAGATACCGCACGTAGTCTGTATGTGTGCATTGGTAACCGGTAGGAGGAAGAAAACGATTACCAGATCGAATGAAAAGTTAGTTAAACATGTATGAATAACATATGAGAGCGGAAGATGCCGGGAAGGATGTGAACCGTGGGCATCGCTGTGCTCTGTCGCTCCTTCGTCCTGGTGCCAACGACGATTTTGCCGCTTTCCAAAGGCACCGTAATGGAAAATGTGGGACAACCGCAACCAAGAGCAGCAAGGGGCGCGGTTGGCTTCATCCGAGCGCTCTCTACAGCAGCAGCTCCTTTGGTAAACCGTGAACGGCAAACGTAGAACCGGTTTGGGAGTGGATGGTATAAGAAGACGATTTGATGGACCTGACAGTAGTGTTGATGCAGCATTGCTTACCACGACCTCTTGCCTCGACGACCGTTCCTGGCTGAGAGCATCATCGTACGCGAAGCGGCAAAATGAGGGAATACAAATGTGGTTCAATGCATATCCTGCTTGATTTGAAAAGGGGTTTGAGGTTTGTACTTTGAAGCTAACCACACTCACAGACACACACATACACACACGGCCCTACACAGTATCCTACCAGCCTTTCGATCATCAGTTCTGTCTGCGGTTTTGCGGACGTGAAGCGTCAAGAGACTATCCCTTCCGGTCGAGGCTAAAAGGAGACACTTTGAGGGGGGATGGAACGGGGTGTGTTGGAACGTTTCGAAGAAGTTTTCTTGCAGGTGTGATACTTTGTGCGCTATGTGGCTTTACCGAGAATAGCACAGTTTATTGTGGAACTGAGCCAGAGAGATCTTTGTAAATTGTGCTTCAAAGATTCACTTGAATGGTGATTAAAACATTTATTGATTAGCGCACTGGTGGGTTGGGGAAAGTTTTTTTCTTTGCTCCTCCCACTCTCTCTCTCTCTCTCTCTCTCTCTCTCTCTCTCTCTCTCTCTCTATCCCCGACCGAATGAAGCTAAATATGGACACAAACAATTGGTGCCAACGGCTTGGCAAATCTTTGCACTACTACACTTCGATTGGCAGAGAAGAAGGTCACCAAGCAACGATACGTTAGTGCCATCTCGAAACTCTCCGTCGTCCTTCCACGAGCTTCTGCTACGGGAAGGATCCTCTGGTCCAGTGTGGAGGCATGTTTTACGTTGTAGTTTAAAAACCCTCCCCCATGGGGGGACCCTTGTTTCCCTCGGGGTCGGTTGATTGGTTCCGGTGTGGTCCAGGGATTAGTTGGCTCGGTTACGGAAAACATTTTATTCCTCCGGTGGGCCCAACTCAGGTCCTTCAGCCTGGGCGGAAGCTTGTTTCTAATGGGTTTGAGCGCCTCTCTCGTGCTTGTTGACCACTGGAAACCACAGGAAGCCGGTCGGTCGGTCGGTTGGAGTGGTGTAGTGTGCTTCGGTTGTGAATGGACTGAAGGGGCCACCGTTGGGTGGAATATTCTGCAACATTAAGCGACCCTATTCCAACCGTTTGGTTGGTGGGGATGGGTCGGTACACGAATGAGAAGGGATTGTTTTGATTCCAGTTGGACTGATATCCGGTACGCTATTAGAGCACACGTACAGGGATATTTCCGCACATGGTGGACGGGGAGGAAAGGTTGGAAAGGATTTGCCGGGCCTGTCTAATCTGTTTTGCGGTTGGTTGGGTTTGTGTACAGGTGCGCTGCGTTCCGCTGCGTGTTTGTTGCGGACAACAAATCTCTTTAATATTAATTTGAAATTGAAATAAATGTTTTATGGCAATCGATTCGAAGGGATACAGCCCTGTATTGAGCACATCCCCGGTAGGTTGTTCCACTCCATTTCCCTGTGGGAATAACAGCCAGAGCCAGAACAATTCAATAACAGTAGAACCTCAATGTGAGAGTTTATTTTATGGGGGAAAACTGGATATGGTATCATTCAAATAAGAACATAAGCACATTCAAAACTCAATCAAAATTTAAGAAACCTGTACGAGAAAAATCATCCAATTCCAGTCCATGTCATTTAAAACATTTTGTCAAAAGTTCGTTTCATAAATTTTTGTTGGGACATTGTTAGCATAAGGATTGTTTATTGTTTATTGTTTATTGTTTATTGTTTATTGTTTATTGTTTATTGTTTATTGTTTATTGTTTATTGTTTATTTAGAACATTAAGTGATTTGTCGAGCATATTGGCCTTATCACAAGTACTTATCCTAATGTACAAAGAAAGAGGCACGGAGTCACAACGTAGTCAAGAAGGTTTAAATTAAAGTTAAAGGAGCCAATCAAAATCAGAATAATGAGCGTTAAATGCTATAGCCATCGCAGTCAAAGGATGTTATTCACAAAAGCCATTTTAAAGCCAGTAGTATATTTATTTTTATATGTTACCGATTTTTTCATAGAGTTGTATTCCCGCTGTTAAAATAGTACAAAGTTCGGCAAGCCTAAAATTATCCACAAAAAATCTTTTTAAATGTGGAAACAAAGTTCGCTGGTGATTGAGCATTCTTACAATTTTACAAATATAGTAACTTAAATCCAGCAATACGGCTTGGCCGTTACAACCGAATAAAAAAAAATTAAATTCAAAAGCTTGGTGGTCTCATGAGTTGCGGCGTAGGCCTGATTCATACGATCAGGCTCGACGTTGCATCAAATTACATCCGGACCGTTGCTCCCCCCCCTCCCCCCCCATACGCATGATTGACAATCCTGCTATGTGTACACTGGGTTGCTGCAGTTGTAATTTTTGTAATCAGTAGAAGAGACATTTCCCTGTTGTTCGAGTTCTTTTTAGGAAATTATTTATACAATGTGTGGCATAGCCATAAACTTAAGCAATGTGTTCTTAGGCAGGCTGGGGGTGATGAGAAATCCTCGAAAATCAATTACAAGGATGTGATTCAATTCCTTTTCGCATCGTTTCTTCACACACTGGAGCCGTCTCAGACATTCTTTTCAACGACAAATCTTTTCAACGGCTAAGCAAAAACCTTGACCACCATCGTTAGTTGGATCTAAAAAGAAAGGAGAAGCTTCTATTTGGTTCTTATTTATTGTTGTATTTTTAAAAGTAGAAATACTGCTCCCCCGAACCCTAGCGCTATCCTTGTAGTGGCGGAAGATGGTGGCTGTTTTCCCCTTAGCGAAACACAAATTGTTTTCACATTTTCCTTTCCTTTCTTGCTTGCTTTTCTTCAGCTATCTTCTCCCCCATTCCGGTTGCGGCCAAATCTGTCAAACGAAGAGCAGAAGTCGCCGCGCGCTGTGAAAATAAAATTTGTTCCGTTGATTTATTCTCTACCGTTCGGTAGCAAAGAGATCGATTGTATCACAAGGTTTTAGTGGCGGTGCCCAAGCAGTCGACGAGAGCAGTTGGTAGAGAGGAGAAGTGGGTGTTTTATTTTCCTGTCCCACTCAATGTCGTTCAAGTGGAAAGTCGATTTCCCAATTCCCTTCATCGTCGTAACGAGCCATTGTTGACGCTTCCCCTCTTCTGTTGGTGTGTGTGTGTGTGTGTGTGTGGGATTCTTCTTTTTTTTGCGAATGTTTTGGAAAAGTTGTGTAGTTTTGGGTGCCGTCGGGATGGGATTTTTTTCGTTATGTTGTTCGTGGTACATTTTATTTTTTGCTGTTTGCTTTTTTGCTGAAGAGTCGAATGGAAGCTGTCAAGAAGGGATTGTGTTGATATTCATAGCAAGGATAATCCGTCTGAAGAGGGCGTTTTGTGTGAGTATGTGTTACCGGTTGTCAATGTTTTATTATGTGCTTCGCTTGACGCAGATACCATCACACTGGGGGTAGCGCTACGAACAAAGTAGTTGAGCGGTTTTAAGTGAATTTGTCCTGTATTTCTGCTGTGAATAGCAATAAACTCACGCAAAAGATTCAAAAAAGATTTCTAACATCATCCATTGCTCAAATGGCACTCGGACGGAACGAACTGTTAAGCGGTGACAACTGTTCAGCATCGCCTTTACCATCTACTCTTTCTCTTTCTCTCTGTTACTCAACTCTTATTGTATTCTTGTTTCTTTTACCCCACTCTACACCTTTGAGACCATTCAGTGCTGTTTCCGATTGAATTTGTAACGCAGAGACACACATACTCACACACAAACTCCCTTATCATAAAGGAAACGTATTCTCTGCTTGTAGTACCGCGTCTTCTCACATGATAAAACATTTATGTTTCATCCTTTACGGACCAAAAGCGATGCCTTCTGCGGGAGTGTGTGTGTGTGTGTGTGTTAGCGTCATGATTTTATCATCCCCAAGCATCATCTGCTTCCGATCTCTCGCTCTTACCAACCATCTTCCATATCTTTCCCTTTCTTTTGATGATGCTGGTCGGCTCTATTCCCTCGCAGCGAACCGAACGGAGCAGAAGAAAATAAAGTGAAAGAAACTGCTATCACTTCTTTTGCTAACCCTGCCAACCCGCACCAGGCGGTCGGTCGGTGCCCTTTGATTTCGTTTCTGCTTCCGAACAACTTTCTTTCGACAGGGTGTGGGGTGGGCTGAAGTGGGAAGGACTTTCTTCCACTCCACTCTCTCCCTCTCGGCCGACTTTTCGAACGCTGGGTCGTTTTTCTTTGCAATTGAACAAGCAACCCTTAGCATATAATGTTGTATCGCAGACGGTCCTGGCAGTGTGGAGAAGAAAAGACGGCAAGTATTTGCGCTGTCGAAAGCAATCATAGTCCCGATGAGGGGGAGTTGGAAAGGCATTTCTGTGGAGCAGGTGGAAGATTGGAAGATAAATTCGATTCAATGGCATATGGGAAGGCCGAGGGATGGAAAAAATTGTAAGAGTAATGTTTCGCAATGATCACACTTGCACGGAATATTGATGCGTTTGGGTGCTGGAAATCATCACTGATCGATAAGAGTACACCACCCCCCACCGATCGTTATCGATTGGTGTGGGGGAGGTTAACAATTCACACAATGGAATTTGATGTATTGTGCGCTGGCTGGGTCGTCGTAAATGGCTCGTAAATATGGATTTAGTAATTGATGTGGAAATGTAGCAAAGTGAGTTTTTATTAACTGCTCTTCTTTATCTTTAATTGTGTTTCTAGTTCATTAATGATCAATCAACGTTCCCAGTGCTTCAGCTTAACTATCTGTAAAGAAAAAAATGCTTTGTTGTAAGCATCACTAAAGTTTTCCTATGGGATACAATATTAAATTATCCCGTAGCAGAGTAACACCGTACAAAATCTTCACTCTTGCGTTCACTGGAACCGGTCACTGATACTAAAATTAGCCGATGACAAGACACGAACCACCACCGTTCGCCTTCAGTGAATGCTTAAACCACCGGCACGCTTGGATGCTGTTTTATCCTTTCACCATTTAACTACACGCAAAACAAGATTACGAACAAGAGCAAAGCAAACTCGCTCTTTCCTCGCCGGTCCTTGTTTGTGTACGTATCGGCGAGCATGGCGAGAACCACAACCAGCCTGCTCGCTCCAGGGAAGGACCGGTGAGAAAAGTGGACAGAAAAAGGCGTAAAAGAATGTAAGTCAAAAAATCCTCCATCGGTGTGTGAGAATATGCTTTTCAAATTCAAAGTGCTGCCTAGTCCTTTTTTGCTGCTACTCGACTCGAAGTCACACAAAAACAGTGCTTAAGGACGTCGATGACGATGACGTCGATGATAGTAAGTGGAAGAATTAGCGTTCAGTGCTGTCGTCCTCGTATATCCTTCTCGGAGAAAAAATTGCAAAGCAAATCAGTATGTGGGAAAGTGAAGCAATCGAGCGAAAGGATAAACCTGACAAGGTTGAACTAGAGCATCCCCTTTCCCACCCCATTGTCGATGATGCTGCTGCTGCTCATGATGACGATGATGATGATGATGGTGAAATGTTGCTTCCGTTGCTGCTACCGAAACATTGATAGTATCGTTGCTGTCTCAATAAAAATTGGTTTTTCCTTATCGAGAAAACCCCCAAGGGGGTGGCGGCGACAGGAAACCGTACGGCCACGGCCGCCCTGGTTGAACGGAAACGGAAGCGAAGTTCTGTTTATTTTCTACCCATTGCGCCGAACCGTTCGATACGAAGCGGGAATCGATAAATAGAATACAGGACAAGTCTTCGTCCTCTGTCTCTTCTCCACTCCCGTGCTCAATTAGGACGCCTCGAAATCGTGCTTGAGAGGGAGGGGGGAAGCTGCAGCCAAATGGAGACGCATGGTCTCTCCCATCTGTCGTCGGAAAGTGGTTGCTTTCCTTCTAGCCTTTTCCCTCGTTTTCGAGTTCTATCGTTTTTTTTTCTGGCAGCTTCTGCGTGTGGCCGTTAGGCAAACACAGAGGGCAATGGGTTTCTCAATTTGGGGTTTGATTCAGGTTGCTTCCAGCGTTGTGGGGGCGGAAGGGAGGTATCCCACTGTGTCGACGAATCGAGGGAAGGGTCGATTTAGCCAACTTCGGACTGTTATCGAGCTGCCCTCTCTCTCCCTTCCGAGTAAAATTGGAACATCGAAGAGGAGGCCACATTTTTCCTTCCTCTCAATCGAAACGAAACGAAAGGAAAGATGTGGAAAAACGGGAAACTGTCTTGTATTTACTTATTTTCTTTGCTTTTCTCACTCCGCTTGATTGTTCTCGCCCTGTGCCGCGGCCCCGTATCGATCCCCTTCGTCCAGCAACGTTTCTGTTTGTGTTACTCTCCATTTCGTTTCCTCGACTCGCTGGAGAGGTAGAGTGGTGGACTGGTGGGGCAGGTGGGTGCTAGGAGGATGCCCCCTGAATGTATTTATTTATATTGATGGTATCGCTTGCTGGCAGATTCGTCCTGTGGCGGCACCATCGTTGTTTGGTGGATTTCAATATATTTCCGGGTTTTTGTTTTTGCGACCTCTCTTCGCATTGGCGTGGTGCTTCTTTTTCGACAATCCAGCCTGTATCAATGCCCGGGGACGAAAGGGAACGAGTACATAGTGCTGAGCGTGTGAAGCGAGGTGGTGGGGTCTTTGCCATTGCATGGAAATGTTGTTTTCCTCCCAGCTCCAGCGATTTCCATGTATTGACATTTCTCTTCCATAGACGTTCTCCTACCCCCAACGCTCACCTCCCACATATGGACCTGACCGTGTGACTGAGCCTAAGGTGGGGATACGTTGACGGTGTGCGGTGGTACACACTGCTTTTATAATCCATTTCTAGGAGGGGTTTCCCTTCAGCGCATCCCTTTTATTTCCTTCGTTTTGGCCCCCTTTTCCGGGGTTGTGTAGCGTGGAAGAAAGCTCTGGCTATGTTACGCCCCATGTTCCCGTGGATCGAGGTTCTCGTAAGTAGTCTCCCCATCCTACCTTCCGCTTCAGTTTGCTCCAGAAAGTATATTGTCGTTTTGCACCGAGCGAAAGATTGAGCAAACTGGGAAAACCCCCGGTGTGAGAAGGCAAGGTGCTGGTGGTGGTGCATACAACCCCCAAGAATGGGTGGAAAGGGAGGGTATTGGAAACGGGCGGGCAGAAATAAACAACAATATATTTCGAATAAAGAAATGAAATATAAATTGTACACATAATCAAGAACCGTTCCGTTTCGCTGCATGCTTTCTTCGGGTAGGGAGGATAAGAAGGAGAGGAGGGAAGACGGCGGTGTGGAAGAGTATGAGTAAACAAGAAAAAGAAGCCAACCTCAGTCGGTGGGAAATGGAAAATGTGGAAATGGGGAAAGCGAAAACCTTGGGAGTGTGAAGTGGCAAGAAGAAAGCACAACGCCACATTCCCTAGCGGCTTCACTCCTTGCGGGTGTGTTAAAAGATGCAGCAATGATGTGGTGGTGTGTGGGGAGTGGGGGCGAAGTGGGCCAAGACTAGGAGGAGAAGAAGAGTGAGACATAAAGAGCTTAGGATTGTTTGGGAAAAGTTGTCGTCGGGAAATTGTTCCCTCCTCCTGCTAGCTTCACTGGCTCGCTGTTGCTTCTCTTTCTCTCTCTCAGTGTTGCTTTCTCCTTCCTTCCTTTCGTATCCCCATTTTCACTCGCGCGCGCGCCCGCTTCGAAACGTGATGATGGTCTGTGTGCGGAAATTGCCCACCTCCGGCTTCCGGAAGGGGCGGGAGTGTTTTTCCCTTTTCCGCTGTTTTTCTTGCCAGATTATGGAACAACGTATTTCTGTTATTTCCTCCCACTCGCCCATCACCACCCAACCCTTCCTTTCAAATTATGTTTGTGCGCTCTGTGCAAAGTTTCTTTCCCTGCTGTTGTGCACGAGTGTGTGTTTGGTTTTTTTTTTTTGTAAAGCATTTTGACTGTCTCGTTTTTCGGGTCGCTACCCCTCACACCAAAACCACTTATGTTGCTTTTTTCTGGAAAATCTCTTACCGCGCTGCACCGTTGTGGTGTGGGTTGGATTTTCAGATGAGGAGGAAGGGGAGGAGTGGTTGGTGTGGTAGAGTAGGGAGGTCGCTTTTCCTTTCCTCGCTGCCTTGCTAATGTTGTGAGCACTGTGTGAGATATGTTACGTTGTGTTTTAAGTTTTGCTTTTCTTTATGCTGAGCAGTGTTTTCTTTCCCTTTTGTCGAAACATTTTATGCTGGCAGTAAGGAAGGAACAAACTTAAGGATGCGTTTTTGAGTCCCATTGAGAGGAGTGATGCTAAGGAAGCGAATGGATGGGAAAGAGTGTGTCTTGTAGTGCTGTCGTATTACACAAGTATGTTGGTTAGTGTTTCAATTTGTTATTAATGATTAAATTTTTACAACATTCATGTTAATTAAAGGACGTTTTGTTTGAAGCCTACAAGAAAGATTTGCCAATTGCGTTGTCCACTGATTTCAATTCCACTCAACTCATTAAGAACGAATGTGCATCGAGTGCAAACGGTTGCGATACGATTACCTCACTAATCCCCTTTCCTAAACACGAGCCGAAATAAATTCAATCAAATTAACATCAATCAAAAGACAGTTGATCAAAATACCGAATTATCAAAACTCATTAAATTATAACACGATGCGAAACACGGCGCGGGGACACGCGGCGATGGTATGAGCGCACAGAGCATAGCATCGCGAAAAGCGACCTAAAATCATTGGGGGAAAAGCATGTTATGTGCCTGTTGGGGGAGGTGGTTGGGAGGGAACGCAGGGTGGTGTATGGCTGAATTTAATAACCGTTCTATTGCAATCATTTTCCCGACCGGTGGGTGGCTCCCCCCGTTTACCCTCTCAGCGCCTTTCATGAACATCCGCTCGCTTCCACCCTCGGATTTCACTGCTAGTAAATCTTCTCCATAATCAACAAACGAGTCTGGTCGCGCTGGAAGCGCCTGATGATGGCAAAGTTTTTCCAATCTCCCCCTCTCTTCTGCCACTGTGGCAGAAGTGAGTTTTTGTGGAGAGAGTGAGAGTGAGTGAGAGAGATGTAGGGAGAGGGATTGGGGTTTTGGTTTGAGAACAAATTTTCGCCCGCTTTTCCTTCCCACCGCGCTACATGGATGGTTTCACATTGTCATCACGGGTAGAATGGGAGGGGAGAGAGAGGATGGTGACGAGTTTTCTCATTGCGGAAAGCATTTTCGGTGTGGTGCGTGGTGTGGGGATAACCATGGTAACACACCAATTAAGCGATGTTGTGATGTTGTCGCCAAGCGTCGTTTCGTATCGCTTTTCGATTTGTCGCCCCGCTGTGTTCTTTGGGCACTTCTGCGTGTGTGTGTGTGTGTGAATGTATTTGTTGGACCAATTTGACCGTTGTTACGATTGACTTGTTTGTTTCACTGTTTTAAAATAGAACAACGTTTGTCTGGAATCAATTTTATCGGGAAGCGAACTTAATTGTGTTTTTCTTCCAGTTTCTGCATCGATTTTATCAAAAGAATTTTTCGTTTTAATGGGCAAAATGCATTCGAAAATAAAATAAATGTGTTTTTTTCAAATTTTCAAATTTCAAATATAAAAAAAAAACTCTACTGTCCTCAAAACGCCTTTAAAAAATCTTATTTATATACCGCTCTTTGGTGGCTGTTGCCTCGCCAACAATCGGTCGTTCGCCTATCAATAAAAACTGGAAATAAGTTTCCTCTCTTGGGAAATGGAAAGCAAAAAGGAAAGGATAAAAAATGACAAATAAAATAACGCAACCGACACCCACAAACTCACGCTTCTAATTGGCAACATTGAAACAACATTGCCTTGGAACCGCGCGTGAAGGGGCGAGGGTTCCTTCGCTGTGCACCGTGTGGTGAAAATATGCCCGAAGACAAAAGAATGAACACGAAGCAAAAACAAAACCCCAAATCCATAAACGAGAATCACCACCCACCACCCACCAAGGACGTCGACAGCAGCAGCCAGCAGCAGCAGCAGCAGCAGCAGCAGCAGCAGCAACATAGACTCTATTATTTTATTACCGGTTTATTGCCTCAAGTGATGCTGCCGCCGAGTTGGTGTCGTTCTGTCGCTCCCAGGATAGGAATCCCCCTAGGAGAAAGAGAGAGTACCGTGCGCCGTGATGTGTCTCTTCGCCCTCCCTCTCTCCCTCTGGGTCGTACGTACGGATTCAGGGTTTTAAGGATAAGCTTTTCAGCCTTTTGTCTGCCAACACTCAACCCGACGTTTGAGTGGGGGTGGGTGAGAGAAAATGAAACAGGCGAAAGGTGGGCTGTGCACGGTCTAGGTCACCCATTCTTCTCAATTTCACCACCAAACCACCAACGCTAGGCGAGCATAAGCGAGACAAATAAAAGCGGGAGCTACAAAAAAAAAAATAAAACGGAAAGAAAGCATCGACAACAATCAAGCGAACTTTACTGCTGATGATGAAAGGAAAATTGGTTTTGGGTGGCGAAGCGGTCGGTTCGCCTTTCTTCTCGGTTCGTGTGATGCAGGTGGTGGTGGTGGTAAACACGTCGCATCCGTTCGGAAAACGGATGTTGAATGGGGAAAAGTGCCACAAATCGTACGGTGGCAAAACACATTCGCCCGCCTTGGAGTGGAATAATGAAGCAGGAGAGGTAGCGGTGATGAAGGTGGCGGTGTTGCGCGCGTCCGAAGGGAAGGATAATATATTTGGAATCTTTATCGAGGGTAGCGAGGAGCAGCCGAAACATGTTCGTCGTGTGGATGTCAATTCGGGGTGTTGGAAGTTTAGTTTATTGCTTTTTGCATTTTATGGGATTATGGGAAAGGTGAGGTTGTTTAGTTCGAGAAAGGTTTCCTTATTGTTTTTTTTTTTGGTTGGTGTGATTATTGATTATCTTTTGAGGGTAATTGATTTGTAAGAAACATACGGAGTAGCATATATAATCGTAAAAAATCTCAATAAGAATGCATTGTTCAATAAACGACCATTCGTTAATATTATTCGGGACTTGTGTACTCTTATCAACGATAAGTCAAATTTCCCTGATCGTTATTTATTCGTAATGGGATAACATGGGAGTCAGGATCGTTGATATTTTTTATTTGAATTAATATAAAATATTGTTGCTATGGATTTGCATTACGCCTATCTTCCAACTATCTAGTAGATTAGCACTGAGAAGCTTACCATGCATAAATCTACTCAGAGAACCTCTTTCTTGTATAACTTATGCAAAAATTTATTTGCAATGTGCAGATAATTTAACGAAATGCAATAAATTAATACTTTGATTGTTAAATAAAATAGTGCTTTAAGAATAGGTAGCTATTAGTTGAAAATCTGTTCAATAAGACTCAACTAATAATAATAAAACTAATCAATTATGTTCAGGAGTCGGAGTTCGCTATTCCGATGAAAAAAGCAGAGTAAAATTGCAATTAAACCAAAAATTTCAATGTTTTATATGTGTATAATAGCAATACGGCCTGGCCGTTACTACCGAATAAAAAAATATGTGTACAATATCACTCACTCTAAAAGAAAAACATTCTTTTGCTTGAAGTGTGTTCGTACCTTCTAACCGGACTAGAAGTTATGTACGATTATCGTTCTTGACATACTAACCTGCGGTGAAAAAACGTAATAACGTGTCTTGCAGGCGCGTGTTGAGTAAATGAGTAGTAAACGAAACCGAACATCATCAGAAGCAGCAGGGATATTGTCGTACGTCGTCCATTGAACGAAACTACGCAAACCGATGTAAGTCCTCATGTTCTCTGTCATGTGATACGTGCTGTCGGTGGAGAAGGTAAGCTTAGCGGCACCACTCCCGATAGACCGCGCACCGTGAGGAAAGCAAGAGACAGAACACGTTTAGATGTAATAAATTCTAATTCCTCCATACCCACGCTGGAAATGTGATGTCGTTGTCGTCGTCGTCGCCACCGGTCGGAGAATCCTCAGGGGAATAAGTGAACCGTAAAATAACAGGATCGTTTCCACAGTCAGTCGTCAGGAGGACACAGGCAAAACCCCTTCTTCACGGTAGTCGGTTGGTGTCGAGTGTCTAACCACAAGTCCTACAATTGAGACAAGTGTGTTCGTACGAGTGTGTTGATGGAACAGGGGAAGGTTTAAGGATAAACCTGAGTTTTGCGGTTTGGAAAGAAGGAGATTTTTGACTCCAGCACACACGCACACACACACACACAGACGGTCGGGTTAGCATGGACACACTCATCGCAGGATGAGTAATTTACATCCTGATGTTGGTATCATCCAGGCTCGCTCGTACGAGTGGCACTTCTCCGGGATATAGGAGAGATGATACCACCACCTCTTTAGAACATAATGCTTGAAAAATGTGCCCCGTAATTCCAACCATCATCTTGTTGCCTTCCAAGTCCTATTTAAAAGCCCTTTTAAAGGTACGCTCCTGTCTAGTGGTTGGGGTGTAGAGTACATCAGAGATCAACCTTTCTCATGTTTGGACGCATGCCACTCGACCCTGCACCATCCTCCAAGAGTCGGACCACGTAGTGTTTTAATAAGGATTAAATCTTTCTAATGTAAATTTATGATGAATCGTGCATGCAGAATACACCTGTACAGAAGCGAAGCGAAGTGATGCTCGTAATGATACGCTTCTCTTACACACATCCCTGGTTGGTTTATGTGTTTGCAAACGACGACGACGATGGGTGGATGGAGGAGGCTTGCGGTGAGATTAATTGAAAGCAAAAATATTTATCGGTACTGTGCTTCGATTATACCGTTGCATGTCAAACAGATTGAAACGAGAAGCGCTAGAGTGTGGTGTTTGTATGAGAGATAGTTCAACCAAGCGATGAAAAATCGTCATTGAGAAGAGTCTGTAAAGCATGGACACCACATAACAGGGAATAGCAAAGGCGGTTTTCTTGCTTTAATCGACTCTGTTATCGGTCTGGAAAGGGAATCAACTTGTGGTTGATTCAATTCAAATAGAAAGGGGTGTTGCAATGAGATGCGTTTATTGTAATTAAGTCTTCAATATTTCAGCCATCCTATCGACCAGTGCAAAAGTAATTCCATTCAAATGCTTGCGGCTATACATATGAGAAGGGTGCGAGATCTGTTTTACTTTGGTTTACTTGAATTAACAACGAGTTAGTGCTTAGGTAGGGGACCTTGAATGGTTTTGTTTTACAAAATGTAAAATTTTGTGTTAGTACTTGCAGCATTCAAGTTTAAATAAGTATGTTTTGAGTAAGTACAGTATGTTCACACCTAGCTTCACGAAAGTCCTTTTTAAACATGAATAAAATCACTTGGCGTTAGAAATTCTATAATTACCATCATCTACAGTAAAGTATACTTCGGGTAGGAAATGAGTAAAACGTCACCATACCACTCACAACAACTTATTCGTCACAAAAAGAGACTCTGTGTAGGCTCTTTTACATTGTACCATTTGCTGTGAGTGTTTTTGAAGGCAACCAGAGCAACTGCACTTGCTAACAGGCGAACAATACAGTACAGTACAGGCTTGAGAATAATTAAATTTCATCGTCAGCATAAGCATATCCAGCATAAGTTGGTAGGGAACATGTCTTTTGAGCGCACGCGAGATGAAGAGAAAGCCAAATGCGCGACTTAAAAAAAATGTTTTTTTGGAATGTTTTTATATTTTGTAAGTAAATGAAGGTAAACTCATTGAAAATTTGAAATTTAAATCCTATACTTTTAAACACGCGTTTTCAAAATCGTTTCAAAATCTTTTTTTTTGTAATTCAAACGAAGATATCATGCTTTAGCAATTCATGGGACGAACACGTCAATGCAGACCAATGCCCTAGCAAACGTTACTGCAGAGTTTACTGATTCATAATAATTTTAGGAGAAAGTATGGCTGTTAAATTAGAATACAGTTCAAGAAAGACAGTTTGATTGTTTTTAAGTTTAAGAAAGACAGTTTTGTTAGTAAAGAGGTCAAAGATATTGTCACGAAAAACGTATTCTCAAGTTTTCCAAATGAAGCCGATACAGTATCGTTTGAACTTCTGCAATCATTACTGCTTCGCTCACTGTGTGGAATGAGTGCACTTTTCAAGCATTTCGCTCAGGCTGCGAGCGGAACAGAACTTAACGCTCTGTAGAATCCATTGTGTGCCGGTGAAGTGGTTGACATCCCCAGTACCCTGCTGGGTAAGGTTGGCGAAATAAAAAAAAGACCACCACGAAAACCCGGTCAGATCCGGAAAGCGTCATGCGAAGCGTGTATCTATCACCCAAACAAATAAAAAAAAAATCTCGTCTCAAAAAGAAAGCAGAAAGAAAATGGAAATGTTTATGTACTAATACATTTAAAAATAGTTGAGAGACTCTTTCCACCCTCCTCGTGGTGGCGGACCCGAGACTTTTTACATTGTTATTTGTAGTGTTGTTATTGTGTGTTTTCTTCTCTCTTCGGCATCCTGTGTCCCTGTGTACCACCGCCATCAGAGCGGGACCGGTTGGCTGGCTGACTCCATGCATGATTGCATTCGGTTCGCCCCATCTCACGTCCCCTCTCACATCTCTTCTCCTCCTCCCCACCCTCTCCCACTCTCCATCAACGAAAGCTATTCTCGCTTTCTCTGCTCGATTTGGCAGTTTTCACGTTCACTCATCACCCTGGCCGCTGCTCACATTGTGCCCCGGCTGTGTGTTGTGTTCGGATGCTTTTAAGCTTGTTCTTTTTTTTCGTACATTTTCTTGCTTCGTGAAAGTTCATCTGCCGAGTTTTTCCTACCGCGGAAGAGGGAAGGAAGGGAAGTGAGGGATAGAGGAGGTTTTCTTTCCTTTCCTTTTTCGCGTGTGCTGTTCATTTTTTGGCGAAACGTTTTTTGACGTTTTACCGAGAGTCAGCAAAGCCCATCTCCCCGTTTTCCGTGAAAGGACGTCGGTACGTTGGTGTGAAAGTGTGCACTGCCAGTGAGTGTACGTGTGAGTGTGTAGAGCGTGGGGAAGGAAAAAAGGGGGTATCGGTGTGCGGTAATAGAATTGGTAAGAGATTCCACATCGAACAAAAAAAAAACCAGGCAGCCTAAAAAGGAAAATGATTCAGTGCAGAGAGTGCAGTGGTAGGAAAATGAAGGGGGAGGGGTGAAAAACAAGGCTGTGTGGAAGGGAGATGCAAAAACGATCAAGGAAAAAGGAACACAGCTACCAGCCTTTTCCCTCCCGGCCGTTGGAGGTGGGAAGAGGGTGGAAAGCGAAACAGTTTGCGTGAACTGTTCGGTTGTGTGTAGTACCGTGCTTCGTACTCGGTGGAAACAGATGGTGGAAAATTGAAACCCACAGTGCGCGGCGTTGTAACGCTTTTCCATGGCTTGGCAGGGCGTGTGTGGGTGCGTGGATGTGTATGCTCACAGGGAAGGGAATAATGGAAAAGGAAAGCAATATTGTAAAAAGCGACCCCATAAGTCACGATCCTACCCTCTATATTCTAGGCTGAAGGATGCGATATAGACAAAGCGGCTGGTGTGCGAAGGAACCAGACAGCGCGTGAGAACTGTGAGCGGAGCAGAGACAGAAAAGCTTGCCGAGTGAACAAACAAACAAAATAAAGCAAACACTGAACAGAGGGAAAGAACGGAAAAAGAGGCATGGAAATTATACATATCGACACAAGGACGACGAACGATGACGGGCGAACGACGACGAGGACACACTTCAAGGGGGATTGATTTACAAAATTTCGGTTCACTGCTTCTGGGTGATTTTGCCTTGCTCGTTCATGTATGTGTGTGTGTGTGTGTTTGTGCTCGCTTGGTACACTTTGAGTGATGCGTGCCATCGCTTATGTGTGTGCGGAAATGGGCTAAAGCACAAAAACGGTACGGTATCACCATCATCGTTTCATGGAAAAGGAAAAGGGAAAGCACGGAAAGTACGGAGGGTTTATTCTCCTGCCCGCGCCCTACTGTGTGTGTGTTTCGCCAGCCAGGGAAAAGAGACACGCCATAAAAAAAGGAACACAGTTCTTCTGCCTCGGCCAGAGCAACAAATTCCACCGGGGGTGAGAGTTTTTCTGTGTGACAAGCTTATCCTTTTTTTTCTGTCCCTTCGTTGGTCCTTTTTCCTTTCGTTCTTTTTTGTGTCGGTGGCCGTATCCTTTTGTGTTGGAACGGGAGCGCAAAAAAAAATGGAAAGCCCGGAACAACATCCTTACACATAGCGGAAGGTGACGAGTGGTTGGTGTGGCTATGTGCACGTACGCACACCAACTGTATGTGTGTGTGTTTGCATGTGAAAAGATTTTTTGCACACCTCCGGAGACATGTGTGACCGTATTTTGACGGATGATTTGTATACACGAACGGGGAAAGGGCTTTAGCTGCTGTGTTGGAAGTAAATAGAAGCGTTGCGGTGTGGAAGCGAAGGGAACTGTACAAAAAAAAGAACGAAAAAAGTGTCAATAAGAGGTGTACATATAATTGAAGAACTGTCACTCACTGTATGCCATCAGCATGAAAATTGGCTTAATTTGTTTTGTTTTTCCTTCTGTTCCTTACTGAGGAGGGCTTTTTTGTTGTCTGCAAAGTCGTTGTAAACGAACGGTTGTGGTGTTGATTTTGAGTCCTTCTTGTTAACCACTAAACAGTTCATGGTAAGCTCTTCAATTCTACGTCTAAGATCCGTGACCATGACCTATCCCGGACGGGCATAGCATGTCGAATGTGGCGCTTTAAGTGGCTTAATCCCTGCCGAAGGATCATCCGACCATTAGCTTGCTTCTAATTAGCTCAACTCTTAGCCGGTACTCGCCCCGGCACGAATGGGATGTGCCTCTTTGGCTTTGTTTTCCCCTCGAATGCCACATTGCACCCGATTGCAGCAGTGGCTAATGAAATGAGCAACTGAGTGTTGTGCGTGGCCTGGCATAAGGGTTTCGTCCCCTCGATGCAGCTACCCCACTTGAGCCCTGCACATAGGTCCACAATGTGACACATTTTACTTGTCTTCCTTCTTTCTCTCTCCCCCCTCTATCTTTTCATTATCTCTTGTTCATAGAAAAAGGGTGCACTCTAAAAAAAATCATTTTCCTCATGAAGCAAAAGTGATGCTGTAAAAAAGAAAGATGATACAACGGGGTTGAACTGCGTGTCCTTTTCCTGGTGGTGGCGGTTCACTCACCGAAAGCCATCTACCCGAAAGTGTGGTTTCCCGCAATGTATCCGTTTTTCACGCGGAGGTTCACGCTCACCCTGTCCACGCGCGGTGAGGTGAGAATGAGCGCTTTCCGCGAGCTTCTCCTGCACAGGATGGCTAGGCTTTAGTGGGTAATGCACGCGATAAAGAATGCGCCCTTCTGCGCTAGACTGTCTCCAGACACAGCGGGATATTGCACATACACACACACACACACACACACAAACACATAGAGGCAAACGCAGCACTCACCCGCTTCACGGTGAGCGACTCGTGTGATCCTGATGCGTGAATGTGAGATCCTTGCGGCGCTACTGCATGGGTGGCTGTGATTCGCGGAACGCGCGTTCATTCGTGTGTCGAACGTCGTTGTGTACGGGAGACTGCTGCTTTGCAGTTAAGGATAACCTTTCAAACCTACTCCTTGTGGAACACGTCCGTCGAGACGAGCGCGCGCGATTGAATTCTGGTTGTTGCAGTTGTAGAAATCGGGTGCTTCGCGTATGCAGAGTTATTCTTACTCTCAAAAGTGGTTTGTTATTACTACATTTCATTACGAATATAGCTACAAAAAGTGAATAATTTTAATGGGTTGAAATCGTGTAAAGGTAGATGAAAGAAAATGATCTAAAACAAAAAGTGACACTGTGTATTCTACAAATCCCGAAGAGTGTGATCAACTACATTTAATTACTAACTACGCAGCAATTACAAGCCGTATAAGCTGTATTGCTAATTCAGGTGCTAATTCGCAGTATAAAACGCTCAGCTAAATTTCAGGTCGTTCGTGAATGATCCAGCCACAACACAATCGCACATACGTCACAAATGAAATGTCGTTCGTTCTTCTACACCTCTCGTTTTTGTGCCGCTCCCAGTCATGACATCGTAAAATGCAAACGTTTATGTCGATTCCACGGAAGGATAATGTCGAAGTGAAGCATGGCGGTGAGTGAGAGTCCTTGCGAGAGCGAAACAGCACAAGAATGTGTGAGAAAGAGAGAAAGAGATAAAGAGAGTGAACCATAAATCGCTTTAAACGTCAACTTCCCTCAACAAACCCGGGGGTTGTTAACGGTAGCCCAGCGGGGCAAACAGTGTGTTGGATTGTGTGCGTAGAGGGCAAAGAGAAGAATGCACAAGGATGTAGGACAGTGGACGGAAGCGGCAAAGCAAAAGTCACACTCATAAAAAGGGGCACATGCCCAAGTGACCATCCGATGTGACAGCGTGTGTAATCTCGTGGTTCATCGCACCGACCACCCACTCCCAGTGCCGGGTCGCTCTTGATTGAAGGCAGTGGATAATTTAATCATTTATTAAAGCATAAATAATCGTATTAAAAACGACTCGTCATCATCGTCCTATTCCTCATGCCTCCTCTGTGGTTGATTGGTGTGTGTACGTGTGCGCTCGTATGTGGTTGCGGTGTTGATGATGATGATGCGCCCTTTGGAAGGTGGACGAGCGGCTTTGTGACGAGCTTGAATTAAAATATGTAATACATTTGCTGTGCTGTGACGTTGGGCCACCTCCAGCAGTCATGGAAAGTGAGAGTGAGAGTGTTTTCATCATCATCATCATCATCAACAACAGGAGTGAAAATGAAGTTACTAAATGAAACGAGTGCAGGCTCGTTTCGACTCTTTCACTCATATAAGGGGAAACCATCGCCAACATGTTTCGTAAATTCCTTTCTGTCCGTAACAACAGAGATTAAGAGGCCACCCGGTGGTGATGCGCTTGCTCCGTGCTCTGGACTGTATTGCCTCTCAGCTGCCGCCCATCTGGCGTCGCACACCAACATATAGAGAGAGCGAGAGGGAGAGAGAGAGAGAGATAGACAGAGAGAGAGAGA
>KB671512.1:62590-74346 GCA_000349105.1 Anopheles epiroticus | reverse complement strand
ACAGAGAGAGAGAGAGAGAGACAGGGGTGTTGTAAATTGGGTACGCTTTCCTTGGAAAACACCGGTATCCGTTTCGCCGGAGCGAGCAGGACTGCATTCGTTCTGTTTCTCTCTCTTTCATCCTCACGCACAAACACAAGCACGCTGACGTATCCTTTTTTCGAAGTCAAGTATGAACGTTTCCTTGCTGTTAAACCCTCGTTTACCGTACTACTATGCTTGCTGGAAAACGGGCATCCTTTTTGACAGTAGTTGGAAGTGTGTGTGTGTGTGTGTGTGTTCGGGGATGTGTTCTGGCCGTCTGGTTCTGTATGAGTTCAAATGATCACTTAATTGAGTCGCATAACGCAAGAGAGTGTGTATGCGTGGTGTGTGAGGTTGCAGGTTGGAGGTTGTACACGAATGATATGATGATGCTCATTTGACAGTATTTAATCAGTGAATGCAACTTGCATTATGTGTTTCTCTTTTGTTTATTTGTGTTGTGCCTCTTGTTTGCCTCCTGTTTGAGCGGTTTACTTTAGTCGACAGCAATGGCTGTCGATTGAGGTTCCCTCGCTCGCGCATTTTTTTTCTCTCACTCTTTCTTTCTCTCTCTTCCACCCTCCATTTGGAGACAGTTAAAGCTTTTTGTAATCGTTCTGACATTGATACCAATTTTTTGCCCTGCCCTTGTATGTGGGGGTGGGGACGAGGCGCCAGTTTATGAATAAAACATTATTATTGTTACGATGAAACAATAAAGCGGGCTCTTTTCGAGCAGTGTAATTAATCAGGTTAATTATGTTCACACTTTCACTGTGGGCGATTGGCATGAACTGAACGGGTCAAAGTGTGGTTGACAATGTGAAATGTGTTGTAATATTTTCATTGTGTTGAAAAGATAACGTTTCATGAGTGGGAGAGAGTCATTTCTATTTACGTGGCAATTCTGTTAATGAATGTTAATTTTCATGTATTTTTTTGTGTATCAATAAAAAAAATGTGTGTCATAAAAGCGAATAGTTTTTATTCCCTTACAACGATCAGACGGTATTGCCAAGAAGATATTAAACAATAGATTATAAAGATGGTGTAAAATGTCTAATTGTCTGAAATTCATGTATATTTGAATGAAATGCGTGTACGGCGAGTTGCATAAATTCCTTAAAATCTAATAGAAAACCTTGATGTTCTCGTCAATTTATCTTGTCGGTTGTTTTATGTATAATATTTTTCAGTGATGTTAACAAAATTGTGTGAAAAAGGTGAAACAAATAGGTTATAACTGAAGCTGGTGAATCGGTGTACATTTATATAAAACAGTGTATTACAGTGCCATTCTTTCTACCATAGCCACATAAAACGTACTTAAATGCTTCGGGCAGGGTGCCAGTACTAGTGCTCTGCTCCAGTGAAGCGAAAGCTGTACGTTTGTTAACAAATTGCTTGTTTTTCTCTGTGGTTTTTTTGAGTAACCGTGTGCGCCCCGAACGCGTGTACGGTTACGAATTGACAAATTGGCTCCGGCCGGCTACCATCGGTTGCTTTCCCATCAACATTATCAACAGCGGTATCAACAAGAGCAGCAGCAACAGCAACAACAGCAGCAGCAGCAGCAACAGCAACTCGATACTATGACTGCCAATTTGAAGGTGCATTTAACTATAATTATGTTTAATTCGTGCGCATAAATAGTTAATTGAGGTCGGGCGGTAATGTGCGGCGACGGTTGTGGGCGTTTCAATCGACCGCAAGTTGGACGTTTGCCCACATTCGGTTCGCTTTGTTGCCCTGTCCCTTTCGTTAGGTCGTGCTTCGGTTTGGTGCCGTTAGCAGGGATCGGTTTTTGTTATTTATGTTGACCAATAGTTTGTGTGTTTCTTGCACTGTTTGGCTTTGGAATTAGTTTGAAATTTGCTTTAAGATTTGTATTAACACGTAACAGTAGTGGGCTCTTTTCAATCGAAACAATAATAAAGCTTGTCTTTCTTTGCAGGGACCGCCTCCCCAGGGGCGCCAGTTCACGATAGCGGAAACGCTGGAACGGATTAAGGAAGAGTTCAACTTCCTTCAAGCACAGTATCATTCGTAAGTATTCCTTGCCAATTTTCCTATTAAATTTATCTTAAAAATTTACATCAGTTAAATTAATTTATATTTGTTAGATCATTTTTCTGATCAATCACTTCTGATTACCAAAGACTGTATATGCATAGCTTATGAGTGTACTCGCACCAACGTCACTCTAAATCCTCTCAAAAACAGGATTAGTTTCTCACACTTCTACCCGACACAGTTCTGTTTGTAGTTTAACCAACAATCAATATCAAAATACACAAGGAGTAAGGCGTCTTAGTTACACGGCAATTGAATCCGTTGTGCTGTGTCTGAGGACGGAATCAAATGATTAGCAGCTGATTATGATGTTAAATTCAGAAGCCAAATGCACACATGCACGCGGGATATCGGGGATGTGGAAAACATGAGCCCTTGGGAGCGGACATGCACGCAGGTAAGCTGGCTCAGTTTCGCTTCTTGCCTAAGCTGTCTTGCATTCGGATTTGATTACCAGGCGGGTATAAAACGGGGGGAGGGCGAAGGCCATGTTCTCATCCTTCCCAAATCCAGTGGGTTCTTCGGGCCGCCGGTTCGACTGTAATGAACGACTTACGCGGCACGACAGTAGTGTGCCGTTAATCGGACCGACGGGGGTTCGGGTCAACCGAGAGAATCGAACACCGCCTAATCATTAATTTAATTGTTATTATGCTCACGTGTGGCGCACATATTTACTCCTGCCATTAGTGTACCGCCACCATCCACCGTATCAACCCGAACCGATTGGGGGTTGGCGGCTTTTCGGCTCATGTGTGCAGCAGGTGTGTGTGAGTGGGTGGTTGGTGGTAGGTGATGGGAATTTGGGAGGGATAGAAATTGAAATTGATAGCATCACAAACGCTGCGTGCGTTGGAGAGGCGGGTATGTACGAGAGATTGTGTACGGCTGAAATTTGCCCTCGACACGACGGTTTACCTCACAATCAACGGATTATTCATCCCTGTCCCTGTTCCTCACCCAAAACCGATCGCACATTCTCGATGCCACTGGCCGGAGGTATCAAATAACATTAATGGATTTAGCTTTTCAATGGATCCCGTTGCATGTGTTTAGTTCGGATGCAAAGCTTGACGCTTTTTGTAGGTTTATGTGTATGTGTGTGTGTGTATGGGTGTTTGTTAGGGGGTGAAGAAGAGTGATTAAGGTGATAGGGTGAATAAACATCCCTTAATCGCATTCATTAGCTTGTTAATTATGAAGGAGCATTTCCTCCAGTGGAATTGAACAAACAAGAACCGTCTCATTGTGCGTAAGGACATCAGGTTAATTGAGCTTCGTTTTCATTTGTGCTGTTTAGTTTTTCAATTGACGTTTTATGATGAAACCTTGTTTTTCTTATTTGCAAAGTGATACGAGAAAACATCATTTTTTAAATCATATAGCAAAAATACAAAAAATTATAATTATGCATTTAAGCATTTAATGATAGTTTGGTTAAGAATGTAGTTTATGAATAAAATGGATTTTAGTTAATAAATTAAAAAAATGTATTTAATTTTCTAAATATATTTTATAGAAACTGCAAAACAGTATTTGCATTTATAGAAAAGTCCTTTTCATATACATTCAAATCTTTAGCAATATAAAGGGGAGTAAAAGAGTCCTTTTCATATACATTCAAATCTTTAGCAATATAAAGTATTTTAATCAGCGACTGGTTTAAAATTTGATTTGCAAAAATTATTTTTCACATTTTTTCTCATTCAGTTATCTTTTCGATAGACGTTTTGTTTAAATTGTACATTTTACAGTTTTTTTTCAACAGAATAATATTGGCCAGATATTATCGTATCTCTTAAACATTGTAATGCACTCCTCTTTTAAATGATGCAAACCTCCCGTCAGAAGGCACTTTATCTTCTTGTTACGCTCATAAAAATAATTGTTTGAATAATTGTAAACAAAAAAAAACGCCAACGCCAACGCCAACAAAACCAAAAGAAAAGAAAAGCATTCTTAGTCGAGTACCGGAACCGGAAACAGCTTGATCGAAATTATGCACAAAACAAATTAATACGGCACACACATACACACACCGATGTTGGTGATGATGATACACCCGGAAGACGGCGCCCCGAGAAGTGCACCCGCCGCCTAAAGGGAAGGAACGAATTGCTTCCGTCGGCGGGGGCATTCAGTTTCGTGGTTGTTAATTTGGAACCGCGCCGAGCCGGCACGAAATGATGATGAATTGTGCTGGTGGTGGTGGTAGGTATAGTCTGTGGGAAAAGGGAAACAGTAATGTTTATAATGAGGTGGCAAACGAGGGGAAAGAAAAACAAAACCGAGAGGAAGGTGGGTAGGAAGCGAACCGCTTTCAAGGACTAAAGGAAACGAAAGGGAGCTTAAGCTTGAATAATGGAATTAATAGGCAGTGTGTGTGTGTCTGTATGGGCACCCTTCGCTTTGGTTAGATTTGTCTGTCCCTGCGCCCTTCGTGCCCAGGTGAGAGCATCATGATGCAGCAGCTGCCGCCGTGTTATTGCTTTGTAATCCTTCGGCGGTACGGTTGTTTTTTTGTTGTTGTTTGCTGCTGCCTTATGGCGCTTGACTGCCCTTTAAGCTTGAGAGGGGAAGCGTTTCTCCTAGTTTTCCGCTAGTTTTTGTCGTCACTCTGCCGTACGTGCGCGCTGAATGCAACAAAACAGTGACAGATGCCTTTTAAAAACTCTTAAAAAATGATTTACTACAGCAAGATTCCCGTGGTGAGAAAGCATGGCAAAAAATTGTGACACACACGCGCGTTTTCAATAAACTGTGGGTTCATCATTATTAGCTCAACCTTGAAAATGGAAGCCCACTCCCCGTCAACGGCCCACTCCTTCAACTGCGGTCAAACGAACACCCGGCACGCGGAATGGCGAAAGCGAAACGAATTAAACGGACGGCGCTCCGGAAGTGGTGGCAACAAGGACGAATTAAATAACACCCTTAATCTCGTAATTGTTAAGCCATGATTGTGCTGCTCGGGCAAGAGCAGGGGAAAACCGGGCAGCAGTGTGTATTGTGTGCACGGTGTGTAATTTCGTTACTTATCGCTTCTACGTCCGACCAACGGTTTGGGTCGATCGAAAAACGTCCCTTTGGGCATGCTTCTCTTCTAATTCGCTTCGTACGGCATCGAACCGGGCAACCCACCATAAGAACGGTGGTGAAGAGTGTAACTTTTAACATGTTTGGCTTTTTGTTCTCTGTTTCCCCGCTGGCAGGCTTTCTCCCGGGCAGGAATGGTCACCAAATCAAACACAACGGCTCCGGGCGTGTGGGGTTCGTTATTAATCTCGCTCTGGCCCTGCCTGCCTGCCTGCCTGCGCCCTCATTTGCACACGCGGGACTGATTTTTCTATTTATATTTCAATTACACCCTTCTTCATGCCTTGCGCCGTGGCAGCACACGCGAGCGTTCGAGAGTTTCGTGGTGTCCCTTCATTTACAAACCGAGCTCAAACCAGCCGTTCCCATATCCTGTGACGACCCTTCTTCCCTTTCGTGGCATTCGTGACAACGGCGCTAAAATTGTTAACTTTTCTTTCACCCCTCGTCGTCGTCGTCGTTTTTCCGGAGCCGGGGAAAGCATTTTTATAGGATTTAGTCCTTCCCATTGCTGTTTCGTTTCGCGCAACACACCCAAGGCCCGTGTACTCTCCCCTACCTACCTAATTCGGCTCCTTTTCACCATCATTATTGCTTCCCTACGATTTTGCTTGCCCGTTACCATTTCCTGTGCCATCATTATGACCACTTTAGCGCGTTCGGAACAGTGTGTACGTGTGTATGTGGGATTGGCAGAAGAGCTCACAACAAATACCCACCACAACAGTCCTGGGGCCCTGCAGCTGTCAGTTTTGTGTGTCAATGTCTTTTCCTCTCCCGGTCCGTGCCTGCAGATTGTTTGGTTTCGGTACTTTCGGTAGGGATTTTTTTTTGTTTCGTCGGTTCGCCTTGTCCGACCAATCGACCCCTATTAATTCGCGTATGTGATTTCATCCCTCCGATCATAAACACACGCACACACCCCTTGGTGGTTGGCTGACTCGCCCGTAAAAGGGACGTTGATTCCTTCCTCCCCGTTTACGAGACTCCTTTCTGAGCGGGCACACACCGAGACACAAAGTGTCGATTTGCTTTGTTCACAGTTTTGCGATTCCCTTCTCGCTCGATTTGGGTGTTTTGGCGTGCACGCGTTTCGGGTTTGGGTTTTTGTGTGTTTCCGCCATCCCCCCCCGGTTCCAGCACAGGAGCGGAACTCCGTTGCGGCGCCTTCCTGCACCTTCGGGTTTCGGTTGGTTGAACGGGGGGAATCAAATATTATTGTTATTACAGTCCTTTGCTTTTGGCTCATCAATTTGCCCTCGTCCTTGTAGCCGGTTTCATCGGGCGATCGGAGGGTTCTTCTTTTTTTTTGTTATTCGCTCTTTTTCCTTCACCGCCTCTTGGAAGATATTTGCAAAATGGCCCTGCTCGGACTGGTTTACTGCGGACGTCATTAATATCTTGATTCACGATGACAGGGGCCTTCTTCCGTGAGGGGAGGATGGAAGTATCGATTCGCTTCGATAAGAATAAACACTTAGCGAGCTGTTCTGCTTTAAAAAGGTCGGTTTTGTGGACGCTGCTGATACGTTTGCTGATTTGGTGTAGAAAGTGTTTTATATTGATATTCATGCAATACTTTTGATTTGCTCTCGTTGCGTGATAATTTATGAGGTTTCACATGGAGGAAAATATTGGAAAAGTTTACTATTAATGAATAATAAAAATAAATAAAAAGTTGAAGTATGCAAAGCACATACTTTTTAATTTAATATTTTTTATAAGTGATTCTTGATTTGCTTTAAAGTTGTTTTCAACTAAGTTTTAGTAATCGCTCAGTCTGTAATATCTTTAGTAAATTGAAATACGAAATACTACCTTGTGTTAAGAATTAATTATGGGAGTGCCAATCCGAACCTAATAGTCTCGTTCCGTTTCGTCTATAGGACGATGAAATCTATGTTGAACGCAAAGCTTATTTATTTAATTGATATTTTCAAATTACCTTTAAGTTTATTATTCTAAACATTACACAAATCGTAGTAAAACAAAAAAAAACTACTGGGTCTCCTCCACTGTGAGAAAACTTATAGCAATTTTCCATTTAAGTAAGTAGAAACAACCTAATAGATTCGTTCCGTTCCTCACTTGAAATAAACGGAAAAAATAATAGATTTACCATCACTAGAAAGCGGTGCAAAGATGCATGAAAAGTTAACGCTTTACCAAGGCGAACTTGAGCAAGAAGTCGAGAGTACAACGGACATCGGTATTTACTTTTATCACCGCTCGCTTCTCCCATCCTTCTGTCACTAGCCAAGCGAGTCCTTCCCTCAACCGACCTTCTGTAACTTTATCTAGGACATTCTCTCCTTGCATTACAAATAAAGTCACAATCTCGCACTCGAGTCCACTCGTCCACTCGTCCACTTAGCCATTTCTTCGCCTTCTCCGAGCGTGAAGAGAGGCACACGAAATGGGCACTGGAAATTGAAGCACTCCAACCCACACACTAACACACACATACCACACCCTTGTCCACCAGACCGAGAACGAACCCGGTTCACTCTGGTTTGTAAGTAAACGATTTCGAAAAGGGAAGCGATTTCGTCGAACAAACCCACCCAGCCCAGCCACCCACCGCAACGCCCGAAGTGGCCGAATGGTAAAGAGGGCAACTGTTTTCAATCGACTCAATAAGTGGAATAGATGTTGATCGTGTTGAACATTGCAAACAAAGCAGAAAAGAAATGGCCAAATGGGGGTGCGGAGGTGGATGGAGGGTGAAAGAAATAGCTGTTGCTATTTCCAGTACCGTCGGGGGAATTATTTTGCTGCTACCAGAGGGTGGTGGCGAGCGAAGGATATAGGATATGGAAGATTGGAAGAGCGATTAGATAGCTTCCGGGGGAGTAGGGTTCCTGGGAGGGGCTTTGGGTGGAAAATTCGATTCCAGACTCAATCTGTGTCCTTACGGAAGGAATCGCTTTGTGCTGCCTGGGCTTGGTGTGGGTAGCAGTGACAACGTTGGAACGCAACCCACATGTGTCGAAGGCTGAGAAAACGACCACCAGAGAGTAGTGGAGGAAAAATGAATTTTCATGTCCTCTCTTAGGACGGGGCTGTATTATCTGGTACAGTGAGAAAGAAATCTGAAACCCACTCCACACCAGCACTTCTTCTCGTGCAGTGTGAGTGTGTGTTCGTGTGTGCGATTCGATTGTGGTTGAGTTGTACATTTGCACGTTATTGTTATTACGATTATGTCCGTTTTTCCAACCCATACGGGGAGCGGGCCCTAGGAAGTTTGGGTTATTTAAATAATTTGAACGAGCTGGGTTTTAGTGTATTGTACGCAATGCGGTCTCATTTGAGTGTGAAGGTGCTGGAAAATAAAAATGATTCCCCCCGCTATGCTTGATTCCATCGTGAGCAGTCCCTTCCTTCACCCTGAAATAATCCCTTTCAGTTCCGTGTCGGCATGATTCATGCTGTTGAGAGGATATTTCCGAAAACAATAACTCCCAAACCACACGAAACACAGGCAACGGTAGCAGCATCACGAAACATCATAAATCAAAAGGCATATTGAAAACGAGCATCCATTAAAAAATGTGCTACAACCCAAAAGTACCAATCGATTTTCTAGCCGCCACAGAACGGGGAACCCCTTTTCTTGATCGAAACAATCATAATGAACAGATTTCCCGGCCTAAACCGTTCCTTGGGGTGTAATGTTTGAAAGTGGCTAAGAGGAGGGACACGGTTCGCGCAACCTTATGCTGCAACACATCCCAGGAAAGCGGGAACTTTAAAACGAGGAAGCACTTAGAGAGAAGAAAAAAAAAAAACGATGTGAAGTGAATAATAATCAGCGGAAAGCGATTGAAAAAAAAACGAAGCACAAAATTGCCCTCTTTCAGCAGGAAAGAGATGGCAACAGGAAAGAAGAAAGGAAAATAAATAACTAAACTTCATGTTCCGGTATCAAAATAAAATCCGTGTTGTGGAAAACCCTCGTCCGCAAAAAAAAGAAACACCACTTTCGGGGTAAAGGATCTCACTTACTGTGTTAATTCTTTACTCTGAGGAGAAGGGTGTGATATGTCGGGGTTTGTGAAAAAAAAACACAGGAGGAAAAAACGAATCATATCCGCAGCCTACCGTCCCGTGTTCCTATCGTTTTCGGCTTGCTAATGGATACAAATTAAATCACTTGCCACCACCATCGAATCCTTCGCTCCCTTTTTTTGTACAGCAAGAGGGAACAGTGGGAATGTGTTCCTGTGTGTGTTTGCCTGTGTTTATGTGTACGGTCGATTAATATTCATTCGAGTTCGAGAGCTGCGATCCGACCACCATCACTCCCAGGGATGCGGCTCTGGGGCTGCTTCTGCCTCGTGATCCATTTGCGTGTGGCCTCCACGCGCGTTCACCGTGACCGAGGAATTTACGGGGCTTTAAGGCGCTCTGTGTAAATGGAGGGGGGGGAAGGGAATGGAGCGTGAAGGTGGGAGTGTGTAGGGCTAAACCATCCACAGGGGGCACAGATTGCAAATCTCTCAGTCCCGCCCCGCTCTCCCACTCGATTGCTTTTTGTATCCTTTTTGGTGGAGAAAGATAGAACGTTTTTGGACGGGATTGTGGAAACATTCTCCAACCGGGGGGTGAGAGGAAGTGGGCTCAGGAATGAATAAACGAACCAGATCTCATGTTTAGCGACGAGCAAAAGAAGGTAAAAAATAGGTTGTTTCGTTACAACGAACCCTCCAGTGCAAAAGTTTAGAGGCGCTTTTGAATACACACTGTACAAACGTTCTAGGGGAAGCGTGTAACAGTGTGTGGGCCGCTTAGGGGAGATTAGTCGGGTGAAGGATGGAGATCTTTTTTAAAATAAAAAGAATACAAAACAACACCCCACACCCTCACATTTGTACACCCACAACACGACAGTAGCAGCGTATCTTTTGAACAAGCAATCAAGGTGATTACAGCTAAAAAAAAAACAAAAGGGAAGTGTTTATTTTTCGTGCAGGTGTTATTATTTCTGCTCAATGGTTGGATCATTAAACAATTTTATAAGCATAGATAGAGAGAAGGTGATAGCCGAATATTAAGAAACAATCGACAGCTTAAGTTTAAAGTAGTTAAAAGAGAATTCTGAGAAATTAATAGTAACGCAAATATTGTTCATATAATTTGATATTTTGAATAATTTCTAAATCAAATATTGTTATCCTTGTAGCCTTCCATTGTGAAAAATTTGAAAAAAACAATGATATGCACCGTAATTTGTCGTTCGAAAATCTACAACTATCGTCCCAACTCCAGAAAGGGAAAGAGTAAATAAAAAATGTTTTTACATGCATGAAAAAGACAGATTACTACTTGTTTTACTTCACTTCGAAGGACATACGTCACTACGACAAGGATGGTCTAGAGTGAATGTAATGGAAAAAGTTAGCTATAACCCTCACAACCCCTTCCAAACATGCCTGCAGAAAAAGCTAGTGGTGTAAATAAAAAAATGAAAATGGAACTTGAAACCTCCAAGCAAAGCTTAAAAACCACACGAATGATGTACGACCGGGCATGGAGCATCTCTTTCCCTCTCATCTCTTTCCCTCTTAAGCTTTTGAAACACAAAGAAACAAATACTGAACATACCAAATGACATAACAAAAAATCTGTTGTACTAAATGAAGTTCGCGTACTCTCATGCACGTTGTTTGCATCGTGTATCCCCTGAAACTGAAACAAGAAAGAAAGACACATTTTCCTCTCTTGTTCGTGTTTTTTTTGCTCAGGAGTTTGATCCCTGTGATGGATCGGTGTGTGTGTGTGTTGGGGGGGGGGATGATTCGGTCCATTTAGGATCTAAAATCCTGACAAGCGTTACCGAAGCGCGCCCTCACTGTCGTGTATCTGGATGATGTTTTTCCATCACAATCCATCGGTTTAGCATCCAAGCATCTGTCCGTGGAGCCATGGAAATTGTGAATAAATAAAATAAAAAAGAAAAAGAGGCTCAAACCCATCGTTCGTCGCCTGTTGACGATGGTCATTGGTGTTTGCTTGCGTTTGGTTTGGATACGTTTGGTTTTGCTTTCCTTTTTGCTTTGTTTTCTACAGTCTGACTGCAGTGTTTCTGGTCGATGATGACACGAGCCGGACGAAGGCATTTTTTATTGGCTCATCTTCTAGTTATTTTATACCTGTAAATCAATGCTTACACTAGAAATATTTGGTAGGATGAATAGGAAAAAAGGAAGGTATTCTATGTGTGGGGAAAAAAGTATGTGTTTGAAGTTGTTTTTTTTTGTGTGATTGTATCCTTTTGCCAACTGCAATGTTCTTTAGTACGCAATCAAATCCGTGGACGTTAGTATCATGTTGTAGAGCTTCTGTCATAGATCATGGGTACGATGTAACGTTGGGTTGTCATGCTTAGTAGAACGATGATCCCTCTGTTTTTCTTGTAACGAATTCTAAAACCCTTTTAAAATCGATTTTAAAGGATTGAAGCTTTTCGAGAAGGGAGGGAGAAGGAGAAGATTGCTGGTAATACGTTGATTTTTTCATCACAGATGAGAAACATTTGGATAAGCTACTTATTAAAAACA
>KB671512.1:23944-62580 GCA_000349105.1 Anopheles epiroticus | reverse complement strand
TGGTGTAAATAAAAAAATGAAAATGGAACTTGAAACCTCCAAGCAAAGCTTAAAAACCACACGAATGATGTACGACCGGGCATGGAGCATCTCTTTCCCTCTCATCTCTTTCCCTCTTAAGCTTTTGAAACACAAAGAAACAAATACTGAACATACCAAATGACATAACAAAAAATCTGTTGTACTAAATGAAGTTCGCGTACTCTCATGCACGTTGTTTGCATCGTGTATCCCCTGAAACTGAAACAAGAAAGAAAGACACATTTTCCTCTCTTGTTCGTGTTTTTTTTGCTCAGGAGTTTGATCCCTGTGATGGATCGGTGTGTGTGTGCGTTGGGAGGAGGGATGATTCGGTCCATTTAGGATCTAAAATCCTGACAAGCGTTACCGAAGCGCGCCCTCACTGTCGTGTATCTGGATGATGTTTTTCCATCACAATCCATCGGTTTAGCATCCAAGCATGTGTCCGTGGAGCCATGGAAATTGTGAATAAATAAAATAAAAAAGAAAAAGAGGCTCAAACCCATCGTTCGTCGCCTGTTGACGATGGTCATTGGTGTTTGCTTGCGTTTGGTTTGGATACGTTTGGTTTTGCTTTCCTTTTTGCTTTGTTTTCTACAGTCTGACTGCAGTGTTTCTGGTCGATGATGACACGAGCCGGACGAAGGCATTTTTTACTGGCTCATCTTCTAGTTATTTTATACCTGTAAATCAATGCTTACACTAGAAATATTTGGTAGGATGAATAGGAAAAAAGGAAGGTATTCTATGTGTGGGGAAAAAAGTATGTGTTTGAAGTTGTTTTTTTTTGTGTGATTGTATCCTTTTGCCAACTGCAATGTTCTTTAGTACGCAATCAAATCCGTGGACGTTAGTATCATGTTGTAGAGCTTCTGTCATAGATCATGGGTACGATGTAACGTTGGGTTGTCATGCTTAGTAGAACGATGATCCCTCTGTTTTTCTTGTAATGAATTCTAAAACCCTTTTAAAATCGATTTTAAAGGATTGAAGCTTTTCGAGAAGGGAGGGAGAAGGAGAAGATTGCTGGTAATACGTTGATTTTTTCATCACAGATGAGAAACATTTGGATAAGCTACTTATTAAAAACAACTCTTGCTATGTTAAAGAATTTTTTCTACCAATTGTAGTTTCTCCCAAAATTCCTCTTTAACTCATCTTAACGATATATCTAATGTATTTTTCTTCTTCCCTCATTTCAGACTTAAGCTCGAATGTGATAAACTAGCGAGTGAAAAAACAGAAATGCAGAGACATTATGTCATGGTAAGTGAATATCGTCTATCGCTTATCGCTTCGTACAACGAAGAAACCTAATTGTCGGCGCTATAAATGGTGCTCTCGCGTGAGTCACTCGTCTCTCTTTAGCTTGGCCTTTTATATGGTTGCTGCCCCAACAAAGCAAAGTATGATTATCTTGCATTTACTTCTGTTTGTCATCGATCTGGCAAGCTATTTCTTCTTCCGAAATAAACTCTGTACGCGCACGACCGTTGGCATTGATTGGCTTTCCGATACCGAGACATTAGACATCAATACGCTCTCGAACGCTGGAGATGAGGAAGGCGAAGAATATCATTCTATTATCGTATCTGCTTCGGTACTCACTGTCGTCGATGGGGGCCAAGCTGTAATGTCCCCCATTCACTGGGATCATTGGAGTAAATTGCTTTATTTTATTAGTGTGTGCTTTTGTGTGCGTTGGGAGGAGGGGTCGTTTCAATTTTCCTTCCTTCCAGTGGGGCCGGGGAATATAATGGCCATGAAAGTCGTCACCGAGAGATAAAGACGTTTGATCGGACGAGCAAATACGAAACGTCCTAATAACTTACGAAACCCTGCTTCAATGCAGACGAATACTGTAATGAAGTATATATTACTTTCGATATGATTGAGTGTGTTGGCTGACTGTTCTGAATGTGAAGATTTTGTGGTATCTTCCCGAGGTATTGTCTGTTTCTTGTTAACTTATCTGGCCATCAACTTATCAACAAAAATCTGTAACGAACAAAACTTTCAGTTGAATCACCATTGCACCTTTAAATGCTGCTCGTACTTGAAACATAATCTAGCAAATGATAAGACACTATTCTTCGAGTTGAGTGTATGCTTAGATTGGTACTCTTCTAATTCCATCACCATATTCCATCGCTTTAAGGATTAACTAAGCGTAGAATCTGGTTATAAAAGGAATCGAGAGGACTTGAGCTTGTCGCAGGTGCTGTTTTCGCTTGGGCTTATCGAGAATGCGTCGCAATTCGATTCGAATTCCAATCGTCTTCACTCGAACGCTTCCATCGCTTGCGTACCCTTCGAGTGGAAGTAAACGTTGGAGGACCAGCACTAATCCTACAAAACCTACATGCCGCCGGTTGGAGCTTCACTTGAATTGACTCACTTTCCGTCCGCTGGAACGGCGGTCGTTCATCTGGAAAAGCTCCAACGCAACTGGCTTTAGGGGAATCAAAGCAAAGCACACTTCAGGTTGCACTTGACTGCAGCAATAGAGAGGGAATCAGTTGTGCTCCTGGAGCAAGTGCGATCGTGTAGAAAGAAGCGCGTAACAAAACAAAAGGTCTCTGGGAGACTGGGATCGATAATTCCTTCACAAACACACACACAAACTCTGGTACACTGGTGACACTCACAGTCGTAATTGGTATTCCTGGCTGGTACGAGCAATTTCGTTTTATTATTTTATATTTATTATCAATTAAGAAGCACATCTATAACGACGGCTTTCCCTTGCTTTATCCTCCTCTTGGCACCGGTGTGCATCCTCTCCAACCCACTGGTGTGTAGTTTTTCGGGCAACTAGGTTAGTGTTGGTATTAA
Source organism: Anopheles epiroticus (assembly GCA_000349105.1). Taxonomy (NCBI): domain Eukaryota; kingdom Metazoa; phylum Arthropoda; class Insecta; order Diptera; family Culicidae; genus Anopheles; species Anopheles epiroticus. The sequence goes on along the minus strand of KB671512.1, from coordinate 59,724 downwards.
TGGGGACGAAGCCGGCGTATGGCAGCAACCAGGCCGCAGCCCACAAACATACCGCAACATCCGCATACGCCCGTACCAAGCCCGAGGTGAGTACATGTGGTGTGTAGCCAGCAAGAAACCTGGAGAGAGAGAGAGAGGATTAGCAGCATAAACCTTCGAGAGCTGAAATCGGGATTCGGTTTTATGGTTTCCGGACAAAGTTTTCCTACAACCGGGGCGAGCTTCGGTTTGTGTTCAATTTGTGCTGTTGCAGTTTAATAAGTGAAATTAGTTTTGGACGAGTGACGGTACACGGTAGAATGTCGTTTTTATAACTTTTTTACTCACAGTTTGTAAATTGTTTGTAATATTCTTTTGAAACAATTTCCACCATTTAACATACCTTTCAAATGATTTCATTTTGTACAATGTTATCGAATTCAAGAAGCCAGAGAAAAATGGGTTTCAAATATTGGATCAAAAATGGTAACGAAAAGTGCTGACAAGGCAAAAATATAGCTTAAATTGTTGGAAAAGGATTTTCTTTGTATTTTATTCTCTTTCTCTGCTTGGCTGGAGCAGGGTAACATATCGGCCCTAAAGAATGTTGAATGATGTTTCCAATCCACACCAAAAAGAATGGAAAAGGGATAAAAGCATCTCGGTTGCAGAAAGTGTGTGCAAAGTAACTGCTGATGGTGCCAAAATGCTTCCTCCCGGGTTTCTCGCCCCTGGGCCAGTGTAGTGTGCAAAGAAAATCCAGCTTTATGTAAGCACTCAGGCGAGAAAACTCGCTCACAATGTTATAAATTACGATAACAATACAATTTAATACATCAAATACGTTATGAACGAGGGCTTGAACCACCAGCACTGGCGACTGGTGGATTCATGCAAACTGGTCACACTGGTCGCCGGTTCACGCCCGAAACGGCTAGCAAATAAGTATAAGCGGATAGCGGATGAAGTAGAGAATAGATCAGGATAGTTAAAGCTATGGTGTGACTAGCTCCCTTACCGACAAGTCCTCTTGCTACTGCTGCCGCTGAATCGCTTCATTCGTCGCGACGCCGAGATCGAGAACTTTCTACATAATCATAATCATAAATTTGTTGCACTTAATACACAGCGGTCCGGGCTCTCGAGCGAGCACAAGTGCTACAGCATGCACGTTTCGCTGCGAACGTCCCAGCACCAAACGTATGTTGGGTGAGGTATGAGTGCAAAAGTTCAGTCGTAAGCGGTTAGCTGCATATCACAACCACCGCGCCATCGCCACCCCGCAACCGGTCACGTCAGATCACGCCCTGCTTCCCCAGCCACCACCATCAGACGGCCACACATTTTATGGTCATGTTCTGGTGAGTGTTCGCGTGCTAAAGTCTAGCCACACCGCGGCACAAAGGTTTGGTCGGCAGGAGCGGGAGGAGAGTGTTCGCTCGGTTGGCCACTGAGAAAATTGATGGTTTTCGGTGGAATAGACTTAAGAGTGGGGGCAGGGTGGAGAAGCTGACGATATATGGATGGCAGTGGTTTGCTTCGGTGGTTGAAATTATGAAACTTATGAGCGACGAGCGAATGAGATTTATGACGCGCTAGCCCTGCGATTAGAAGTGCCATTTTCCCCTTGGATAACTTGTAAGCGATAGCGTCACTTTGGATGATTGTTATAATTATCATCTGTTTAAAAAACTTATCAGTTTTATTTCACGAAAGTGACCAAAAAAATTGTATAAGTAAATTAGAGAATTAATGAGTCAATTCACGGTGAAAAATTCACTATTAGTATACAGATGTTTTATAGATATTAGATTTTTACAACAGGAATACTTCACTGCTCTATACGAATTAAACCTACAAAATAAATCATCTTTAAAAAGAAAACAGAATACAATGTAATCTATCAACTTTTAGTTGGGCGAGTGTATTTTACAGTGAACCTTTGCCACTGTAGCTAGAATGTTATAATACACTTCCGCTTACTCCTGTGTTGAGTTCTGGCCAGCAACTCAGCGGCACCAGCATCATCATATCGCAGCAGAACGAAGTGCATCACTTTGCTACCTCCGTAGTGGGTTGTGTGGAAAATCATGAAAGCAACACGCAGCATGAGCTCTCACAGTCACAGGAAAACATTTTGTTGCACATAGGGCACGTGGTATACCCGCTGTGTTCTGTGTGTTCGAGTCCCCGAACGACCGTGCTGGTCTCTTCGCCTCACAAAACTGCAATTTTTGTAGCATCTCGGAAAAGGATGGTAGCGTTACTTTCACTCCATTTTGGAGTCGAGTCCCTCTCTCGCTCATGATCAGTAACGATGACGCTGTTTGCTACTGTGTTGTGCTGATGACGATGATGGTTATGGTTTAGAACAGATGTAGGATGACATGGTTCGCTCGACGGTGTCATGGTGGGTTTCTCCTTCTCGTCCTCGTTTCCTCCACACGACGAAAGTACACATACACACAGCCGACAGCCATCAACGATCAAGAGGAGGTCATCCCACGGTACCTAGAATGGGTCGCCGTTGCATCCAAGGAACAGTTGCATCATGCAGCAACAGAATGCCAGGGATATGCCACACAGCTATTGTAAAAAGGAAAAAAAACGTAGTGTGGTAAAAGCAGCACCACTTTTTACTTTTCACTCTTTTACAGCAAAGGGGGACTGTAAATATTTTTCCAGGGATTTTCCTCTACGTTCCCCTGTGCTGCTTCTAAAAGCGGTCCTTTTTCCTGATCTTTCCCGGTGTGTTCTCTGGGCAGCCGCAACATTTTCACACATCGTAACTTTGAGCGTTCCCGGTGCGGGATGGGGGGAACGGAACAGAACAAAATGCTTGCGTACACAACGCCTCTGTAGAGGGCGTACACATTCTCTTTGAAACCAACACACAACGGAGAGAGAGAGAGCGATGGGGTTGAAATCGATGATCGTATGTTGCATTTTATTCGATACATCAGCTCTCAAAGCTGCATCTAATCGAACGATACATTCTTACCATCCTTCCGGATGTTCCCTTCCATTAGTTCCGGGCCAAAGGATGACGACGGGTACGACGATGAGGCGGATCGGTGGAGTATGAAAACACATTCCACTTGTCCTACCGATGCATCGTTCCTTCGGTGTTCGGTTCTGCCGTCCCTGACGGGAAGCACATTCTGTGCAGGATGGGATGAGAAAAAAGCTTAAAACTAAAATTGAACCACCCATATGCATGGGTTGGGGGGTGGTATGTGTAGCGCGCACCATTATGCATTCAGTAGTTGCCTGCAGCTCCTCCTAGCCGCAACAACAACCACATGAAGTAACCGCTTCAGCCCCACAAACCGCGCAGCCTCCCGGTCGCCCTTTTGCACCATACTTAACACCGCTTAGCCCCAGTGTTCTGTTCGTTCCGTTCTGGATTTTGTCCTTTTTTGTTGTTCTTTGGATGGTGGAGTAGCTGCTATCCACTCAACCTTCCCTTACAACGTAACAGAGCTGCCTGTGTGCTTGCCGAGCGAGAAGTGCAATAAGAGCAACGTGTTCCGGTATATTAATGCATTTTAGGATGCATTCCGCAACTCTGGATAAATGGTGGAGGTGAACGGTGGATGAGGCAGACACACAGTCAGACAGACAGAAGCAGACCTCCTCTGTTGTGTTGCAGAGGAAGGGAAGACAGGGGTAAAGGATCCCTGCCAGCACAAAACCACATCCGATGTTTCTAAGTGCACCCGGTGCAGTCGGTGCAACCACTCACAGAATTGTTCCGGTATTTTTTTTCTTTTGGGAAGCAGTAGTTAGCACACTCGAACCGTCGGTGGGAAGGAAGAACGTAGCGTTTCGGTTACTGTGCCGTCGAGGGTACGAAATGTTTCAGCTTATTTTCTTCTTCCCTGTGGTGATGATGGTGTTCGTACATCCTTTTCTCCGCTTGTGTACGTGTGTACGTGTGCAGGCGTTTTGCAGAATCTTTCGGAAGAAATTAGTTTCCTCTAGGGAGCGTGGGCGAAGCCGCCGGATTGGCTCCTCTCTTCTCGCCCATCTGCGGCTAACCAAGGTTATGCCGGAACGATCAAGCCCAAGGGTCAGCCAGTTGGGTGGTCGAAGGGTTGGCAAAGCATCGGTCAGAAGCCACTTCATAGAAGCGAACCGGCTTGTTTCCCGTGATAAGTGGGTTAGGGCATCATCATACCACTTGCGCATTGGAAGGCGGCATCTCCAGTGTTTCGCCCCACTTTATGTAGCGTGCCATCTATTGGCTTCTAATCAGCACATCCCTCCTTGGGCGAAGTGAGACAGGGCCATGGGATGATGGGGGGGGGGAGTTGTTGGTCGGTGTAAATTTACTACCAAGCATATGTTGCCTTTGTTCTGTTGTTGTTGTTTGGAAAGCTTATGTTCGGTGCGTCTCGCTTTAGAACTCCAAAGCGAAAGGAAATGGCTCTAGTGGATGGTGCTAGTGTATGCAGCCTGGTGCAAGTACCACAAAATATGCTGCCTAATTGTTTGCACAGGTGCTTGCAAAAAAGGTGAAGTGGATGGTGATAACAGGCGCGTGTGAGATGGTAGCGTCCGGGAAAATTTGTTCGTAATGAATTTTTCACCTCAGTTTGGCTGTAAACCGACAATTTCCATTAATAATGCCCTCGGACCACTTGAGACGGTGTTTGTATGGGCAGAACGCTGGAAGCAATCCATACCATAAATCATGGAATCAAATAAAAAAGCATCAAGCAATGGCTCTTGTGTTAGAGTGTTTGGGTGATGCCTTTTTACATACGGTTGAAATGATAGCTGTACTGAAATGTGAACACAGATACAGTTGGATAGTCCCAACCCGGAGGATGGAACTCAAGAAAATAGGAAAGAGAGTACAGAAAACAGCATATTGTGGGGTGGAAGGCGGTTGGTGATCTTTTATTGGCTCCACAGGGAAAAGGGAACGGCAGTGAAGGCGGGACATATGATGTATGCAAATGGAGATAAGTTTTAAATTCATACAACATTCATATATAGGAATATTTTTACTATTCGCTTGTGTTTCGTTTCCTCTTCATGCCTTCGTGGAAATGAGACTTGAAGATGAGCTGTGTGCAGTGGGCGAGAACAATTTGATTCTAGCTGGTAAAGGTTATGGGAAAATATGACGTGATATTATGCATCGTTGCATTATAGTATGCAACACTTGAATCCTTAAAACACCATTTTTATTCAAATAGAATTTGAGGTTATATAATGTTTTTCGATAAATTTCAGCAATTGTTTTGCAAAAAAAATACTTACAATCGCATTTTCGTGGAAATTACAACACAACAAATGATTTTTTTATTGATCAATTTTGTCCTGTATTTGATACTTCAGTTTTTATGGTCGTTTGTGTACTAATGAGATTTTAATTTATTTAATTATTTTTGAAATAAATTTATAAATAAATAAATTTAGGGGCCTTTTATTGTTTCCTGAGCAAATAATATTTTTATTGCTCAACGGTAACTGTTGCTGTTGCTTTTATCAGATCGTCATTTCCACGGCATAAAAACGCATGACAATTAAATGATTAAATCTGCGTTGGCTTGTACTGAACGACAGTCACATTCATTTAACAGGTATTCAATCTTCATTATTTTCTGTCGTGTCACTATGCTTACGCTAGGTATTTCACGTGTCTTGCGTTTTTTCCCCTCTAAGTTTGGCACTTTATTTTCATTTTTAACTCATAGCGATAATAATTCATAATAACTTTATTACGACCCAAGGGGAAATTCTTTGAGCGTGTGCTTATTGTGTTCTCCTTTTTCCTCATTTCCCCCATTATGTCATTCGCTCGGCTTCCTCGTTCGCTTGTGTGTAGGTAGCTGCTGCTGTGCTGCGTCAAGGGCAGCGCACAGTTTCCGCTCACCCGGCGGGAGATGCAAATTGACGCACAACAGTGCTTCACTTTATGATGATGGTGGTTGGCAAAAGCGGACCGAAAGAAACATAAAACTTTAGCAACGGAAAATGGCCGTCTCGGTCGGGGGTCTGCCGGCGCTGTGATCATGTGACTGCCGCCCCGTGTTCGTGCTCATCCAGCCCGGCCGGGCTTTGAATCGGTCCTTTCGATGGGTGGTAGTGCAATAATTTTATTCTTTATGCAAATTTAAGCATAACACACCAGCCCGTTATGGATCGCTGTGTTGCTTGCCCCCTTTTGCGTCGTCATCTACTCAACAGTCTCAACAGTGGCGGGATGTCGCGACCCTGTGCCACCCTTCACCTTTCCGTTACTCCACTCGAACTCCACGGTCCACGAAAAAGGTGCTAGATGAAAAGGGGGCACGACTTGACGGCTCTTTAATATTCTACTCTATGGTGAAAATTTCCACCATTAGACTATGCCGGTCCCTTTTCTACTCTTCCCTTCCAGCGCTCGTGCTTGGAACCGGAAGTGTTTGTAAGTGGCGAAAATGATGGTGAACATTTTGACCTCTTCGTCTGAACCCGCGCTGATGAACCCCAACTGGGGCAAAAGGTGGAGCGCACGGATGGAGACATTTTTCGAGTCGAAGGAGGCAGACACGCCGGGGGTAGTGCTATTATTATTTTACGAGATTTTCACACCGCCATTACTGCTCACCGGGTGGAGCAAAAGCGGGTTGGGTTGGCAAAGGGTAGCGATATAGTCAGTTGAACGATAATGGCGTGTCGGAAAAGACTGGTGGGACGCAGCAATCAAATGAAATTTCCTTCACATACGCAATCAAAGCCGCTACAAAGCACACATATTTGTGAGAATAAATTGTACTTTTACACTACAGTAACGTACTGATGGTCTTGACCACGGTTAAAGAAAGTCTTTTCTTAAAATGCGCTCTCGTCACACTACATAACGTTAATGATAATGCAAGCACTTGTTCGTTAATGTGTATGTGTGGTCAGTTTAGAACAAATGTCGGAATAAAACTGTTTATTTTAAATTAAACATATATTACTGTATTTGAGTACACTAATGCGCTATTTAGTGGTGATAAAATAAATTAATTTAATACTACTATCGCTTATCTCCTCTTTAGATTGTATGATGCATTAGGCTACTGCTTTTCATAAGCAGCATTATGGAGCCAACATGGTTAACATTTCTTGGAGGCTTAATAAAAATATGAAAGTTTATCAAACGGATAAAAAATTACTATGTTATAAGTCTTTACAAAACGTTTTTAATGGTTCATTTTAATGCTGGTTCATCATATTTTTAATTTATCTTAGTTTCATCTTTAATGTATTTTTTTTTACTTTATCTTGGATTATGACTTTGGTGTACAGAAGCAATCGTAAGCTACCCACAACAAAGCCAATTTGCATGCTCCGAGTCTAGTTGGTAATTTTTCCCGCATTTTTGTTTTACTACAGAAAGTGAAACAGACAAACGCAACAGCAAATGTAAGGATGCGAGGTTGTTTAATTGTGTAATTGTCAGTGGAATACTCTACTTGTATCCCGGCAAGAGTGTCTCGCACCGCATTATTCTGCTTTTCTGTGGCGTCGTCGACTCGTTCCTCGCGCTGTCGATGTACAGTGCGGTGCTGACCTAAGGTAATATGGGTCAGTTGGTTTTGATCTTCGTAGCTGCCTGTAACGCCATTATCGGAGGGACCCGGCTAGTGGTGATAATCAAAAATACGGACGGCTAGTACAGCTCCGTTCAGCTAGCAGAGGAAATCTATCAACAGTCCGATGAATCACATCCGGCCGAGTCTGCCGAGCTGACACTGTAGTACACTGTTGTGTTCCGCAAAAGTGTGCAGGTGTAAACGATGATCTTTTTCGACAGTGTCGTGATGGTTGCCACGATGCCCTATGGGTAGTATCTATTTACGGGAGAACGATTTTTGTCTCACGGAGTCGTTTTCCCCTTTACCGACCTTTCGGCTTCTGGTTCACAGCGTTCGTGCAGAAAGTGTACATTTTTTCGGGCTCGATAGGGCTTACACCGTCGCAGAACATCTACTGTGCCTTTGTATGTCACATTTGCATGCGGTACGAGCTGCTGATTGAGCGGCTAATGCAGTCGGATGAAAGGATTCATAATGCCAGTACTTCTCATTTCAAACACACAAAAAGATATATTCGTTCTTTATGATGCTTCACAATGTGTAGTAAAATCGTGCGCGTTGCGTAGTTAATTTAGATTGGTTGCACTAGCTGTGTTTGCGTTGAACAAAGCGTCACGCCAATGTGCCAAAAACTCGCTGTTGATTCGTAAATTCTCCATCACAAAGTCTCACCGAAATCAGAATTTTATTGGATTATTTTTTTCAACTATTTACAACCAGAGCTCCTTTTCGATCCTTTGACATAGATTGTTTTTTTCTTTCGTCTACTGTCGACCCAAAGTGTACCGAGGAAAACATGTAAAAACAAACTTTTTGACCATTTCGAGCTGATTGGATTTTCTATCCCGCCCTTAGCATCTGGCTGTGTTAAATCCTTCAATTTGATAGTGTGTGTTTTTGTCTCGTTTCTTTTTCATATTCTTTCCAACCACACAAACTCTCACATTCGATTGCATTTCACCGGGGCGACCATAGATAACGATGTGCTGCGCGTATGTGCGCCACGCTCTCGAGTCCGCGGATGGTACATAAACTAACACGAGACACAGGCGCGCTCCGTGCGTGCGTTGGCTGTGGATGGAAATCGCATCCGCGCATCATTCCAGTGCGTAATATACCGACTACGGCAGCACGGTTCCGCTGACTGCATGATATGCATCTTGGTTTTGGATGGTGGTGGTTTGGGTTTCCATTCGCTGGATGATACGTTCGAACCGAGTGCACTTGCATGCACCCTTCTGCACCATGCGTTTATCCTAACCGTTCGATCCGCGCGCTCTTATTGGTGCAATTTCATCAGGCACTGGGCGAAATGTTTCTCGAGCACCCACTACCACCTACGCACCGCAGCGTTGGTGTTGCAGCTTCGTTCAAAACGGTAGCGCAAAGGACACTATCACCGTTCCAATACGTTGCTGCGGCTTGATGGGAAGGCACACAGGCACAGAAATGGAACGAGTGCGGACAACGGAACGGAAGGGTTAGAGGTTAGAAAAGCATAAAATACGAACTATATCATCGCAGAACATTTGGAGGGTGTGGTAGGCGTTGGGAGGGGGAGGGGGAGGGGGGGTATCCATCCGTTTGAATTTGGTGCCTTTACGTTGTGACGATAGCGCGCCACAGCACAGCACGATCAGGATACGGATGGGCTCGAAACGCATCTCGTCGAGCCTGCTGTGCGTGTGTGTGTGTATGCGCCGTTCCGTCTGTGAGCAAAACAAAAAAAATCCCCACCCAGGATTAGGGGACCTTCGCGAGCCGCGCTAAGGGCAGCGAAGCATCATGAAGGGTGAAGCTCGAAGCCTACGAAACCTTTCGCCTTTTTCCACCGCTTTTCCGTGATATGTGAATGCGAGATGGAAGCAGAGTGCGTATGTATATGTGTAGATTGAAATGGTAAATGAAATGAAAATTTGGTACTCGGCGCTGGAGCAGCAGCATGAAGAGTGGAGCGAAGGGAGTGCCTTTTATCCCCAACTTTCGCCTTCTTCTTCCTCCCTTTTTGTCGTTTGTGAAAATATGAGTTTTCTGGAAGCCGCACCACTCGCCCTTCCGTCCCGGTTTTTTTTTTTTTGGGTAGTACCGTGTCACAGAAACCGGAAGGATTGTCTGTTTGTTGATGTTGCTACCCACCGCCACCCGCGCCGCCGCCACTGCTGCTGCTGCTGCTCCTGTGCTGATGGAGTCTGGAGCGTGGCTCTCTGTTCTCTGATTTTTTGCTCCTCCAGCTTGTTGTGTGTGTGTGTGCGGGTTTGGAAACGATATGTGCCACCATTGATGCATCGGAATGTTCCTTCCAGCCTAGCGATCTTCCTGTTGACGAGCGTTCCGTTCGATGGAACGCCGAGAATCGATAGTTGGGAAAAGGAATACAGCCAGCGTGTGTGTGTAACACATAACACACATACACACGCACACGGTCATCCACGCATCTCTCCCATGTGGTAAGTGCGTCACGACGACGGGGGGCACATTACGATGTGAGGTTCGTTAGAGCGAGTTGCCATCTCTCGATGTCGACAAAAGGGTTTTGGGGCGGAGAAAACCCTGGGAAAACATTTCCCGCAATCTCGGGAATGAGAAAGGGAAAGGTGGGTGAGAATGGGGATGTGTGCTCTCCTTTTTTTACGTGTGCAAAGATAGTGCATCGAAGCAGCAGCCGCGTGTTGTACGCACTTTTTACCCTTTGCCACACGGTACGCTTACGATGCGGAGGGATGGAGGGGGGGGGGTGGTGGAGCTAAAGGTCGGGTCACCAGATTACGGATAGAACAAATTCCATAACGTTGGCCAAAAGGATTCGCGCTTTTGGGGAATGGGAAGGGGACGGAAGGGAAGTGGGGTTTGGGTACAAAAGGTTCCGGAGGGTGGAATGGGACATACGCGCCTCGCCCGAACGAGCTTTCCAAGGTTTTGTTGGCGGACCAGAGGCAGCACATTTGAATTGCAGTTGGCAGTTGGAAAATTGGGATCGGGAAGGGGGTCATGGTGGAACCACATTGCACATTGTGGGGTGAGAGGGGAAGAGAAAGGTTCGGGCGTTAGTTTTGCGGATGCTGCGGGTTCGTTTTCTGGGGGATACGTTTCTGTGTCTGTAGAAGGGGATTTTTGTTTTGCGTGAAAATCCCACCGACGGTTCGCTCTTCGCGCGCGGTGCGGTTTTCCTTTTGTCTACCGCCAACCAGAGTGTGTGTGTCTGTGATGTGGATGAGCTGAATTTTCGCATGACGGTATGCTCAGTGTTGCGTATTTATACAGTATTAATTATAAATTTATCGCTGCAATCCGATCTCTCTGGGGTTCTGACCCTTCTTCTTTTGCGTTTTGCCGAATGAAGTTTTATGGGGCGGGTGAGGGTAGTACGGCAAAGATGGGAAGGGTACGGGCAAAGATGTTGATTGCAGGAGCGTACCTTTATCATTGTGCTGTTCAGTGAATTTCTGTGCACACTGGGGGCCCAGGCCTCATGGTCGTGGGATTTTGGGGTAGTTAAATAAAGTATAGAAATTCTCGACGAATATTTCAGTAAAAATTATGAAAAACTGACATGGGATTTATAGTATAATATATTTTGTTAGTATTCTATGTAAAAGATTAAATTCGATGACCAAAATAACATAATAACCAAAAATTGTGTCCTTTTACCTACTCAAGTCTTATAAAATCTCATTCTAATTAACAAATCTGATATTTAGGAATAAGAAACACATTTATTTGTTGATAGTATAGACTTTGTTTATACGTCTACTCCTCAATACTAAGTTGATAGTGTAAAATTGTAATTGTATGCTGCGATCTTGTAAAGAAATCAAAATAAATCGATTCAAATAGTGTTATACAATAAGTAACAATAAGGGAAGAACTTATTAACTAAACATCCTCCTATTAAGCCCGTTATGATACTCAATTGGAAACATTTCAAGACAAACTATTCATTTCCGGTAAGAATTTCTTTAACTGATTGGCTTTTTGTGATTTGTCCAGGATGTAAAACTGTTCCTTTACCTTTTACCATAGAGGTTTTGTGCATGTGTATTAGTTATGTATTCCTCAATTTTAAATAACAAACAGTGAAAATCAATTAATGCCATATTGGATGTGTAAAAACACTCCTTTCTTAACTTAGGAAAAGATGGTCACAGCAAGGGTAAAATTGCTATAATATCTCTGCACACACAATCGTCACCAAAGCGGCGGCTCGGATGACACCGTGCAGTGTGTTGAAAACGGAAATACAAACGAAACCATCACCAGCAAACCGGGAAGATGGACCTACCCGAAATGCGACGGAAAGGCGCTGCGCAATCAAACCCAATCAAATTCGCATTCAGAGCGATAGGAATAATTTTGAATATTATTTATTCGATGCGGCACCAACGCGACCGCACGCTTTTTCCCTGTTCTGCTCCCAGAAGCCGGCTTCTTCTATGGCGAGGTGGAGCAGCCCAGCCGAACTGGAATCTAGTTGATCGATGTGGTGTGTGTACGATGCGTGCCGGCATCGAGCTATGGAAGCGATTGAAGCAAACGAAGTAACGGAATAGATTCTGGGAAATTGTAAATTTCACCCGTTCGGTGGTGTGTTTGTACGCCGGGCGTGTACAGGCTTGGGCCCGTACCGTGTGCACGCGAATGTACCTCAAATATTGGCCCGTCGTCCTACCGCATCCTATCCGTCGCGACCGACAACCGCCGCAATCGGGAAGCTTCATCCTGCATAAAATTCATCCTTATTTGATTGGATCGACACTGTGCTGTGACCTCACTTGTCGAATTTATCGACATCTTTTCCGATCCAGACCCTTTCTGTGGCAGCGGGAGGGCAGCTCAGAGGATATTCAGCCGTTCGTGCGACGTGAAGCTCTCGAAACTCGCTCGGAACCATGCGCACACAGATGCACAATTTCGGGGGAACGATGCAGAATTTGTACATTCATCTTTCATGTTTCCATCCTGTGCATTACCACCTCTCGTGGCCATCCTCTCCGTGCAAGCAAAATAAATGCAGTTCTAGCAAATATTCAAACAGGCGCAGGAAGCTTGTGCTACGGGAACGAGTTGCTGGTGGCGCTCGTGTACCGGTACCAATCGGAAGTGGAAATCGAAGCGAAATGATTGTGAAATTATTATCATCATTCGCACAAATTCCGTTCTCCCTCTCTGGCTGTGGCATCTAAGGTGCTCTACCGGTCTGCCCACCTCAAACCTCAGCACGAGCAGCGGTACGGAATGAGAGACGCCTATCAGCTTTCAATTCCACTTCGATTTGCTCTCCGGTGTTTATCCTCCATTTGCATTCCCATTTGGTTGACCGTCGCATGTGCTGCCTTTGCCGGAAGTCGTTGTGGTGTGCAGCGGCGGAATGGAGACTAGTTATAAATAAAATATTTGGAAAATTAAATGCAATTTTCTCCGTCCGTTCGTAATGGGTAATGCAGTAGGAAAAGGTGTGCACGACTGGACAATCGGAGCCATGTAGTAGTAGTAGTAGTAGTAGTAGCAGCAGCAGCTGCAGGATGCCAATCCATCTACCGTTCTTTTGGTCGGCCAGGTGCGCTTACTCGAATGCAGGACTCGTTCACCTCCACCGTTGCAGATGGTGTTGGCCCGACAAGCACATCCGCAAACCGATCTTGCCCCTCTTTCTTGTCCTCCAGTTCCGTCCGGTGTGGTTGGTGTTACGGAATGAGCATACCACAGACTGCTGTTAGTTGGCTGACTTTTTGCTTCCCCAGGGACATAGGGTAAGAGAGGGGCGTGCACGGTCCGTGTCCGGTGCTTGCGATGCGATTCAGCAAAAGGTGCAATTAGACACTCGGCTTTCCACCACCTGCCGGTTATTTCCGCCCTCTGTCCCTTGGAGTGGTGGTCAGTTGTACATGCACGCTTGATAAAAATAACGGTCATTATCAGCTTTTATGTGAAATGTTCCCCCGTGTTGGGTGTTTGCCTTGTGCACGCGTACCCTAGTGGCGAATCGTGGAGGTATTTAATTGTACCACCAGCAGACCCCGTCAAACGGATGTCGTTGAGTGTGTTGCCGTTCAGCGATACACAGTTCTTTGAGTTTGAATAGGGAGTTAATACAAGATTAAGTTTACTTTGGATTCCTCATAATTTGAGATACATTAGAACCATAAGAACTCATTCGACCCAGAATGTTGTGTTATTCATTAGTTTTTCTATGTGATTTTAAATAAACGAACTAATAATATCGGTAATAGTGATGAAACAGATAATAAAAAAGGTTAAAGAAGGCTTAATTCTAGTAAAGCAGTAACTGCTATTTATTTTTAACTTTTATCAACGTGATTTGAAGATTGAGCTTAGTTATTATCCTTTACTACAGGCAATGGTTCAAAAAAAACGTGTGTGAAAAGGCGTAAAATAAATATTTTTAAAAAGTGATTCAAATCTTAGAAATACTATTCTATCACCTTCTTAAAACCAAGTTGAATCATATTGAACAAATTAAAAACTTTTGTGAATTTAGAAAAAATATAGAATGGTTGTTTAAAAACTATTGTTATTCTTACATTATTTCATTTGCATTTGAAAGTTATGATTAATCCTGTTAAATTATAAACTTAGGAACGTTGTTGAACTTCACACAAAAATAATACGCATTTTTTATCTTTTCAGTACTACGAGATGTCCTATGGATTGAACGTAGAAATGCACAAACAGGTAAGCGTTGAAAATTTAACAATTTTCCATGAAATAAGTAAATTGAAACATTTATTAAACATATTTTACTCATACCTAGAAGAACTAAGTGTGAACCTCACGGTACAGCAAACAGCCGCACAAAGCAAAGCATCCTGGGCATGATGAATAGACGATGAGCCCAGCTTGACTTGAAAGTTATTAAATTAAAATAACAGTAATAACAGCTTCCACGCGTGGAGACAGACGTTAGCAGGGAGAAGCGTAAGTTCAGCGCAAGGTCTCCTGGGAAGGTCTCATAAAACCACCCAGAACACAGGGGCCCACAAAAGGCCATGGCAAACGGTGGCCTGTCTCTAACGCAAATTGGCTTTCTTCGTCCCGGCGTGCACACTCGTCCCTGCGCTTTGACGGTCGCGGTGTGTTTTTTCGCTACCAGCAGGAAGCAAGCATACTCCCCGTTTACAATATGGCTGCGAGTGGCTTTCTCCACCTTCTGGCGCCTTCATTTTGCTCACATTTGGCTTGTGTGTAATTGAAAGCGGGGCGGAAGGTGGGAGTGTGGGCGTGCTGGAAAATGGTTTGCATAAAGAGAGAGAAAGAGAGCATCGGTAGCGCAAGCCACGAAATTATCACACCAAGGGCAATCGCTGATGACATTTATGATCTCTTATGTGAGAGCGTGAGCGAAGTGGCAAACAGGGGACCAGTGCGAACGTGTTCTTTTCCATGCCCAAGATCGCTCGGCGCCTAGGGTGTGGGTGCGAAGCCTTTACGGGCGGTATGGGAGTAAGCCCCATCCAGTTGACTTAATTATGGGTGTTTTTCTTCTGCCGCCGGTAACATTTCTACTTGCGAACTCACTCTCAGCGGTTTTGTGCCCTGTTGCTGCATAATTGGAATTAGGTTTTGCTGTTAATTAACAATCTATTATTTATGGTGCCTGTTAGCGGAACAATTTTCTCTACCGTTTTTTTCGGGTTTCTTTTCGTTTCGGAAAATTAACCAAACTCTTTTGAACAGAATACTTTTGTCGACACATGAGAGATACTCTGTTTCATTACGTACACAACGTGATGACGCATTGGTGAGCAAAGTTAGCATTTGCAGTGTCGATGCCCTCACGACTCAAAAACACATAAATCCCCGCATCAAGCAACACAACCCGCAAAACAAAACTCGATTATAATTCTCTAAGCATTCTCGTAGGTCCGTTTTCTGTTTGTTGTCCCTTTTGTGTGGCGAGGGCTGCTGGACGGACGAAAAGCATTTCCCTTGAAACCTCCAACCTCCATGCAGAGACGGTGGCGTGGTGAGCTCGCGTTTCTCGAAATTGTTGTGCAGCTTTGCGTCCTTCGAGAGGAAGGTGCTCTGTCCTGCTCTCGTGTGACGGCTTTTCCTCCGTTTGGTTCGCCCAACAATTTAGCACGGAAGCGGAAGTGCTTGATTTCATTGCCTTACTTTCTTCCAGTGCCAGCGATCCTGCTTCAGTTCGGGCAAGATGTTTATGTTGCTGCCCTCGCTGTGTTCAACCGTCCAAGAGAAAGAGAGAGAGAGAGAGAAGAAGAGAGAGAGAGAGAGGGAGCATCGAAATACACAAAGTAGAAAATGGTTTCCCCAAAGAGGGAGCTGGTTGACCGACGCCAAGAAACCCATCTCCCTTTCTGTCAGTTGGCCGTGGCGTGTGAAGCGTGCTCGAGCGAAGTTGTAAACTGGAATAATAATCAACTCAAGGAAGTCGTCAACCGCTCAACGAAGCGTTGGGTCCCCCCTCCACTGCCGTTTTCCTCCGTTTTCCGAGTCCTTTTGTTGGGTTCCGGCATCCTCTCGAGAGCGGCAGTTCCATTTCGTTTCAGACAAACTTCAGACATTTCAGGCCACAAGGCGGAGAGGGGGGCGTCCCATGGGCGTGTGGTGTGTGCGGCACGTTGCAAATGGAATGAATATTGTGTGATGAAGGAGAAGAAGGGATCTACACCGAGTTTTCCACAGAAGAGGACATGGTAGGGAAGGAGTGTCGGATGGTTTGGGCGAACATTATACGGCAAATATTCCGACGCCACAGTGCTCTCGTTCACTCCGCGCGGACAAAGTTTTATGCCTTTCGCAGGCGACGAGCCGCAAAAATGTGTGTGGAAAGAGTGTTTCACTTGCAAATTTCTTTCATGGTCCTGCGCTGTTTTTCGCTTCCTTCCCGGTCGTTGGGAGGGGGGGGGGGGCAGAGAAGGATGGGCAGATTTACAGGGCAAACCGCCACCTCCACTAACACCACCTCTCCACCGTAGCACAAAGTTATGAAAGCCGCGTGGCGTTTGGTTGGTAATGGCGGCGGTGGCAGTTTGTTGTAGACAGCAATAATAATCATATTATACACGGAATCAGATTAGACGAGGAGCGTAGAAGCGGTGGACGTTGGGTGGTGGGTGACGTAGGGGGAGGGGGAGTTTTGCTGCACGGTACATCATGGAATGGCCTCCTCCTGTCCCTCCCCATGGGGAATGGTTCGCTCGGTGGCGAAGGGATATGCGACACACGGACGGAAGGAATCATTGCCGAAACAAGACTAAATGGTAATTCGATTAGTTTGTTCATTTACTAGTTAGCCCGTGTCAAATGTGTTCGTTGCGGTGGAACAGTTTCCAACGGCGGAACTACCCGTCCCCCATCCCAGTCTACTCTTCCCGCTCATCCTATGCCTTTGCCGCCACCGGCTCGACTAGCAAATGTCGTTTACTGCCGGATGGGATTTCGAGCAGCGTAGTTTCCGGCGTTTTGCAATCAATTGCGAACCCGCAGGGCGCCAGAAAGATGTATGTGTGTGTGTGTGTGTTGGAATTGAAAGGGACGAGTAAACCGAAACAGATTTGGTTCGTCCAATTAGCAGTGCTCAGAACCGCAACAACAACATTCCTTCTTAAACCAGTCACGTACACACTTGTGTGTCGTGGTTTAAATGATGGATCGATATGATTAGCAAAATAAAGACCTTTGTTTTTGGTTGCTGAAAAATGTCAAACGTCGTTTGCTAACGTCACCTCAACTAGAGGGGTGATTATCTAAATGAAGCAAGATTAATGAGAAACACAGTAAAACCGGGCGAGAGTTTCAAATCGGAAACGATTGGAAAAAATAAATCAATTAGAACAACGACGAATCAATTAAAAACAATGACGAATCGTTTTGCTGCTTCATTCGAGTTTGCCGGACCCATCGAAGCGCAAAGGGAACGTGAAAAATGTTCACGTAGAAGCAGCCGGCAGGCTAATGGGTATATCAAACCCGAGTTAGAGAGTTAGATAAATGGATGGCTGCGACGCCCGGATGGGTGGAAAGGAAAAAGGCTTAATATGCAGGAGACAATCATTTCCCACTGCTCCCACCCAAGAGCTTCGTTCGGCGCCAACGCGCAAGGAAAGTCTTTAAGTGACAGAGAACAAAAAGAAACTCGTTTGCTCCTTCCCTTCGGGGGCTTTCTTCCCCGCGTTTGTCCTCGGCACAGCATAATTAAAAGGTATAATCACTAGGAAATTATTCAAATAAATCTGATTACCAAAACCTCCGTCTCCTCGGGCTCCTAAGGGGCGCTTGCGGCCGTCGCTGTAGCGAGCGGCGATGGTTGAAAACTTTTCCGCTCGATGGAAACCGTCGCCGTGTTGTGTGCCCCACGCCCCACGCCCCACGACGTGACGGTGGCTTCCAATTTTCTCTTGTTTGCTCACGAAAGGAAAGTAAGAAAAAACCCAGTGGGTGTACAGGGAGTGCCATTCCACTCACATTCTCATTTGCCAGTGTGGTGTCATTTTTCCAGCGCGCCGAGTTTTCTCTCTTTCCACCTGCTCGCTCCCACCCTCTGGGTGGCATTTTCGCAGATGAAAGAAGTCACAAGTCGCGTGAAAATGATAAAAGCGAGCGGTGGAAAACGTTGTGGGGTGGCGCACTTCTCTTCTGTTGTCGTCGTCGTCGCCCCCGTGACCCCATCGGGTATATGGAAGGGAAGTAAAAGTTGGCAGGAATATAAAAACGAGAGGATGACAATATTATAATAGAATACCGCCGCTTCTTGCTGCTGCTGCTGCTGCTGCTTCTGCCGCATCTCGTACATCTAGCAGTGTCGGGATGAAGGATGTTTTCCCGCGCACAAGGCAAAAGGATGTGAAACGAGCGCCTTAGAGCAAAAGGCTCTTCCGTCGATGCCCGGCTTCTTCGCAGCAATCCGATCCTTTACCCAGTGTTAAAAGTGGAAAGTGCTCTCGAGGGATGAAGAATTTGCTGCCTCCCAGCAGAAAGAAGCGTAGAGTGAATCATTTTCCGTGTGCGGACCGGGAAAGGACGGTGGCAACACGAAGCAGCAAAATTGTTGAATAAATGACACAAGAAGGCTGCTCATAGGTTTGGTGATGGCGTTTCTCTCTCTCTCTTCCTCTTTCGCTTGCACGAAGGGCAGAAGATTGCTCAAAAGACAGCAACCCAAACGACAGGAAACCCGACGAACGTGTCTGTGGTGGGCAAGGATAACGGGGCGCGAGACGTTGTTTGTGGAAAACCATCACAAAAGGAAAATTTTTCATCTTACACACTCCTTGCCGCGCACCCCTTCCAGTGCCGTAAAATCCCAGATTTTTTCTACCACCAAGACCTCGGCATCGGCAGTGAAATGATGCCAAGGAGCGTACGGTCTCTATGTTTCACTTTTCTGCAGTGCAACCAGTGGGATGCTTCCTCAGTGACGGCCGGTGCGGGGAGTGTTTTCCGGAGCTTTCTTACACCAATTACCCTCCCTCGTGGCTTGCCCTGCCGGTGGTTTCTCCCCACCAATCCAAATGGTTTCGGGCGCTGTCGCATTCATCATATCGTGCGGTGTGTCTTTTACGGATTTTTGCGCTTCCCGCATTTGCACGGTACCGGGAAAAATAAACTCTTGAAACGATGCTCAGTTCCGTTCGGTTGTGGTGGGGAGGGAGGGGTGTGATCGTGGAGACGAGATGTATTGCCACGAACGTTTCACCCGCTCGTTCTCGGTGTGTATATGCTTCACGGTGAGTGAACAGCATAACATCGTCAGCAATAGATAAAAAACACAAAAAGCTTGCAAAAGTATAACGAATGTTTCGGTTAAGAAAGTAGCACACTTACAGCATAGATACACACGTACACACATACAAAATCATGTGATGTACGTGCATTTAGGAGGGCTTAGAGGCGCACGGGTACGGATGATCTCTTTCCTTAAGGTGCTCTCGGTGTCCTGGGTAGTATCACGTCCGGCACGCGGGGATGTGAGAAAATCCAAGAAACATAAGAAAAAAGAAGGTTCGTTGTCTGCTAACAGTTTGCCAGTTGCGAAAGGAGAGCGAGAGGAAGTCGGAGTTTGTGATGTTTTGATTTTCTCTTTTTTTACCGATCAGAATTTCAAAGCGAGTTTACCCCTGCCGAGCGTATCCGTTGAAGAAATGTTAAACGAAAGCGCCCTTTTCTGGGTTGATGCTTTTTTTGGGTTGTGGAATAGGTTGGTAGGATTTAGCTCCTGTGTATATGTGTACGAGTGTCACACATGTACCAAGCAGACAAGATTATGGCGTGTTTTTTTGACTTGTGAGGAGAGAGTTTTGAACATTGGAGCGCATTTAAATTTAATGTAGTAATTGTTTATTTATCTCTATCTTTGCCCAACATTAGTTTGTGGAAACCCGGTATAAACACATAAATGAGATTTTCACTTTTCGCTTGCGTACTGTACACTACATGAGTTTTTTTATAGGAACTGGAAATCTGGGCTCTTTCTACAACCAGCCTTCGTTTGAAGTGTCCTTAAAAACACAATAAAATATCTCGAAGAAAAAAATTTAATGGTTAAATTGGCAATTATTATGCAACAGAATTCTTTATTTGATTGCATTGTAATTAGAGCTGATCGAAAAAAGTCTAAAGTTACTAAGTTCTAAGCAAGAGTTTTTCCTTATCACAAATAAAATTACATGTTAGGGGCAAGGGGTGCTAAATCAACAATAAATTCAATCCAGTTACTTAATCTAAAATCGATGCTTTCAAATTTATGATGCGGTTCCTTTTGACCCTTCATCAAAGTTAATGACCATTTGCTTAACTCAATGATTTACTTTGGAATTTGATGGTAACACAGAGTATTTACTCTTTCGACGTTAATTTGTCTGTGCTGTTGGTTTTTATTCAGCATAAATGTGGCGACAAATAGAGCACTTAAATCGTACATAAAGTGTAGTTGAATGAGACTCAAATGACTATGATTTAAATTACTGTCTGGTTCCATTTTTCCCTACTTTATTTCATACCGCTTAAAACAGAGCTTGTTTGGTTTTATTTCAAAAGAGCTACGAATAAGACTATTCCGACCATTAAAATGAGGCGTGATTTTCTAAGACTGTTCAATTAAAATTACTATCAAAAAAGACGGATTAAACGGCGCATTTGCTCCCGATGGTTTTCTTCCTGCCATTTCCTCTATCTATGAAAAGTACTATGCTCGAATAGCTACCGTCCTGTAGTAGTGCTTTTATAAAAGTAATTAACATTGTCTGTCTTCTATTTACGGCTTCTCCTGCACGCATTAAATCAACCGCACCGTGAAAAGCAACCTTAAGAAAAAAAAAACAAAAATAGTAGAAGAATGTTCATTACCTTCCTCTGTCTAATATTAACAAAAACAACTCACCGAAGCTAGAAGTACAAAATCGTGAACATGGGGTAAATGGGCGAAAGAAACACACACCCCACGGGAGACAGGAGTCGGGTCGAGCGGGAAAGGTAAATACAATTTCGTAGCCAGAGCAAAACCTCATGAACCAGTCTGGTCGTTCGTCAACTTTCGCCTGCAAATCCTCTGCTATGCTTTATGCCGTGAAAGGTGAGATAATAAATCCCGAGATGAATAAAAGAAAACAAAGTGATCCGCGGCACAACCCCGCCGTACTATGAACGCCCGTTATGGGGTTCGGCATGGGGTGGCCACCGGTTCCGTCTCTATGACCAATGTTGAATGTTCTTTTTTTCTTTGCGCTTTTGCGCTAAAAAATTCTCCCCCATCCTATCGCTATGGAGTCGCCCTGAGTCGTGTTCTGTCTCTTGTGCTGCTGGTGCGTTCCTAGGTCACTCTTAAAAAAAACGCTGTAAAAACAACCGTGCGAAGCCGCATTTCACGATGGCAAGTGGTGAAAGGACGCAACCGAGAGAGATAGAGAGAGAGAGAGAAAGAAATTACCCACACCCGTTACATCGCGTTCATGATGTTCGCGTCCGCGGGATGGCAACCAGCAGAAGCTTATCGTTCTGAGCTACTGGGAGCTCCCTGTGCCTGCATGCCTTCACTTTTCCGGTTTTATGTGTCCCGTTTCCATACCCTCACCCAGTGGTAAACCATCCAAACGTTATCCTTCGCGTTTGCATGTGCATGTGTAAAAAAAGCAACGAGAAAGTAAGCCAACACCAAGCAGCAGCAGCAGCAGCAGCAGCAGCAGCAAAAAAGACACACAGAAAAACGATTGAGGGAAAACTCACTCAACGAACCACCTTGTTTTCATTCGCTCGCTTCTCACTCCTCCGTTAGCTTTTCCACGGATTTCCACGGCTCGTTCGTTCGTGTGTTTGTTGCCGTTTTCAGTTCTTTTTTCCCTCCCATATCCCCTTTTTCCCGCTTATATTTGATTTTCTTCTTCCTTCTGTCGACCCGCCACTGCACACAAGGAAAGGACGGGAAGGAGGCGCAGCAGTGGTGGTGGTGGTGGTGGTGGTGGTGGTGGTGGTGTTGCTGTAACGACCGCTTCGGTCGGCCGGAACGGAAAAAGAATGGTCGTGCGGGTGCTGGGTGAGAGGAAAAGTTGGGGGGGGAAGGGGGGACGGGTGGCTTTTCGTAATGAATTCTATCCTCCTGTGTCGTCCTCTTCCGCCTCCACCAACACCGCGGCCATCCAATCTTTTTTCCCTCCTGCTCGTGATCCAATTGCTAACGTGATGGTATTCACGTTGCTGTCCTTTATTTTCCACTCTTCGTTTGGCTTTCTCTCTCTCCTCACTCTCACTCCCTCATCCCTCTCTCTCTCTCTCGCTCTCTTTATTCATTTGCTGATCCCTTCCGTCCCGACCGCCAACCGTTGTGCTGTGCTGGGTGGGTGCTACAAGCTTTTATTTTGCCGCTTCCGTTGATACGCACCAGCATTTCTGTCGCCCAAGGACATGCCTACGGGTGAGAGTAGGATGGTGGTTGTGGGTGGTTTGGTGAGGGATGAGGGGAGGAGCGGTTGAGACCGTTTGAGGGTCGGTGGTTCCGTCCTACAAATAACCATCACGTTTATCCAACCATCACCTTTCGCTCGGGTCGCAGGAACAAACACGACGACGAACCTTTGCCTCCGCCGTTCTCCTCCGTCGGTTGGTGGGTGGGTGGTGTGGGGTTTAGGGTGGTTGGATAATTGAGAACCATTGGATAAAAGGGACTTCGAAGTGGGAAGGAAAAGGCAAAGGGAGAAATGGTTTGGCAGGGAGGAAAGTAATCCACCTACACCCACCACCGCCACAACCATTCTGTCCAACCTCATTCCCACAATTACCTCCCACGTCCTTTCTCTTTCTCTCTGCCTTTCACGCTCCGCAAGTCTTCATCTGTTGCCTTGTGTTTTCCTAACTTTTCCATCATTGCCCGTCAGTACAACGGTATAAGGGTGGGGGTGGGAGGTTGAGAGGGTGGTGAGGGGTGGTATGGCTCTCGACACCAGCGCGAAACCCACCTTTTTTTCTTTATCCTTCCCTTCCCCTCACATTCCCGTGTCCCTTCTATCAGCTTTATGGAATTCTCTTTCACTATGTTTTTCCTGAATTATTTTCCACCCTGCGCTCTGGTGTGAGGGGTGGTTTGGGGAGTGGCGACTTGGGAAGTGGAGGGGACTCAACCGCTGTTTTCTGCCCACAAGCGAGTGGAAGTGAGTATTGGGCATTCGGGGTGGATGGTGGAAGCATTCGTCCTTTGCCGTCTCCCCTCCTCAATTATGGTTTTCATCCTGTTTCTTCGCTCTTTCTCTTTCCCGCCTCGTTTTGTCGCTTTCTCTGTCGTGCAAATTGAGTCAACCGTCGCGTCGGCGAGATTTGGTCCCCTCCCCCGGCGGCCACAAGGCACAGCCCGTACTAATGCTTTGCCGCTCGGTTGTTTTCGTACTTGCTCCCTCTCGCGGCTCTAATTGCACGTGACAGGATATCTCTTTTCTGCACCGATACTTTACATTCTGGCTCCCGGTGCCCCCCCTCCATAGTCTAGCAGCTCTTATTGCTTTGTGTAAATATAAGCCCTGTACCTTTTTTTTCTCTTCCGCTTTTTGTTGGTATGCTCACCTCACTTGTTATTGTGAGCGTGTTACGGCCGGTATACTGAGGGGGGATGGCAGAGGACGAACGATGGAAACTTCATCAGGAAACTTTTCGTATACTTTTTCTCACCTTCATCAACGGTAACATGAAGTGTGACTACTGCTGCTGCCGCCACCTCCGTCTCCGTCTGCTCCTCCGTAACGTTCTGTTTTGGATTCGTGGATGCGGCGTTCGCGGCAGGAGGGTGGCGAAGTTTTTTGTGGGAGGAAGAAAATGTGTGGAAAAACTGAAGAAAAACCAGGAAATGGCTGTAGCTCAAATCGTGCCAAGAGATGGATGGGTTTTGGCTAGCACGGAGGGAGTGCGGTGGGGTGGGGTTTGAAGACGCAGGAGGAAGTAGGATGGCAGGCAAAGTGGTTGGGCAATGGGGAATTCAACACCAACAATCTCTTGTGCTGCCTGTGAAGTGGACAGTGGTGATGAGGTGAAGAGGGTGGATGACGTCGGCATTGTAATGGAGCGGGCAAATGGTTGGAAAAATGGAACCCTGCTCCCTACTCTCCCCTCTCAAAACCCACCCTGTTCGCATTACACATTTACTCAACCGTGTACCCCGGTTAAGGACCGTAGTTCGGATTCCGATCGTGGTGCGAAGGTGAGTTACGTGCGAGGAATGCAGCACCGGATGAAGTGAGTACCTCACCCCGGTGAATAAGGAGCATTGTGAGCCTAGCTCAACCCCTCGAGGGGTGAATTATGGTGAGCGTGGAGAAGGAGCGGTCGTAAATATGCTTTCTCGGATTCGGTGGCGATGCCAACGGTGCTCCTTGGTCATGCTTCTCTATTTTTTTTTTCTCTGTTTGAGCAATCTTTATTTTATTTACTTGAATGAATTTCATTCGCTTTGTCTTGCATGAACTCATCCATAAGAGCGCAACTTGGCGAGGGAAAAAAGGGAAAATTTATGTTCCTTTTTTATCGTAGCTCACAATGAGTGTCAATAGTTGTTGTTTTATCACTCATACTAGTAAATTTGTTTTGTGAAAAAGAGGTATTAGGTTTGAGCTAAGTAAACACACAAAAAGATTTAATTCAAATAAATGTTTAGCAAACACAAAAGGACGCCATTTAATTAAAACGACAGAGTACAGCTGTAGAAATAACGTGCTCTCCCTCTCCCGGTGGGCAAGATTTTTGTATCCTTTGTCTTACTTTGCGCCGGAGAAAGTACACCGAAAATGCTAATAGGCTGACGAGGGCAACGAGCACGAAACGGAGAGGTGTCCATGAAGAAGTGTGGGCCGCGGGGTTTAGTGAATGAGTGGAAAAGAAGATCTAATTTCATTTCCCCCAGGGAACGGTTTGCTATTGCTCCTGCTGCTGTTGCACTGTTTCCGCTTTCTGCCATCCACAATCACGTCTCCCCTTGCTCCCTTCCCACGACATCGCCCTTTCCACGGATCAAAGCCATCCGATCTTTTTACATTTATTTAATTCCTTTGCGAGAATGTGGGTGGGTGGTACGTTGGTGGGAGGCAGGAACGCTGTTTGTTTGCTGTTTAGCTTATTCTTTCACTTTTCTTGGGTTGAAATTACAGGGCCAGTTGTGTTGTTGCGGCGCCCTTTTTTTTGCTACCAAATCCTTGCTTGCTCGGGAAGAGAGAGATGGTGTGGCTCTGTGTGTGGGTGTTTGTGTTGGCGAGAGATGCTTCGTTTGGCAAAAATTCCCCCGAGGAGATCGTTGTCACTTTTGCTTAAATGAGCGAGCGAAAAACGAGGAAAAGTTTAATTTGTTTTCCTTTTCGCCTTTCCCAACCCTCCTGCAGGCCGTCATCGCCGTACAGTAGGGTCTTGTGAAAGCATGGTTTAGCCAAGCTTTCCCTCCACCCGCTCACCTCATGATTGGGATCTTTTTGCATCGTAAATTCAACCGAGAGCTGTAGAAAAGGGGCTCGCAGATAAGGGGAAAACTCACAAGCCCATTCGCGTGAAGATTGGTAAATAGAAAAGAAATGTCTGGTGCGGAAGGGCAGCAAGAGGGGTGGGATTGGTTGGCTAAGGGAGGGAGGGAGGGAGGCAGAGAGAGATAATTAGATATCTATAATTAATAATGTTCACGCTGCCGGAGATGGCGGTTGCTCCGCTTCTGTTTCGTCGGTTTAATTGGGTCGTGTTGGTAGGATGTGTGGATGTGCCAAAGTTCGAAAGGAAAGTAATGTAATCGTTTTAGCTCGTTAAAATGTGGATAACGTGTTTAAACGTGTTTAAAGGCAGTATTTAAGTTAGAAAAAATACATTTTAATCACAGCGAGTTTTGTGAAAAGTATAAAAATATAAACATAACTTCAATAGTAAGCACACAGCGCTTCTCATCATAAAACTCGTGTCGCTGTCGTGTTTCAAATTTTTATCCTTTTAATCTCATTGCCGACGATTTCGGCAATGTTGAATGTGGGTGGTTGCTAATCATCCGCCTGTTTAACCTGTTGCCATCAGGCCTATCTTTTTTAATGTTATAAACAGGAAAAATGTCTTGAAGAAAGGGATGTGTAGACAGGCCACAGTAAAGAACCACTTTGCTTCAATTGCACCATTAAACAGACAAACTGGTGGTAGAATTGCACAACTGTCGCCACCACAACCAGCCCCGAACCGTTGCCAATTTAGATGCGGGGTAGTTAAAATGGTTGGTTTACCCAGCCCCGAAAAAAAAACAGACTCCAATGCAAATGGAGCGTAGATTTCCGTTTCCATTTGTCTGCTCTTGCTGCGAGAGGGAAATGACGGCGGAAAGTCAAAGTTTGACTGCACATACGGCTGCAGCTATTTGCTGCTATCCCACTTTATTTATTCAATATATCGTCCACACCGGTTAGTGGTGGGAAGCACACTTCATTTATAATGATGTATTTATTTATGGAATAATGACTACACTCACTCACACACACACACACACACACACAAACATGAATGCTTTTCCTCTCGCTCGGAATGCTCTGCAGGGATGATCTCCCTGCTTTCACCATTAAAAAAGAGCGATAGGGCTAGTAGAAAGCGGTACGCTTGGTTGGTTGGTGTGACGTACAATTTATTGTTCGCGTGTTTGACACACGTACGCGTGTCTGTGCCGGTGCTTGAAAATTGCCAGCCACACGATCACATACACACACACACACACACACACACACACACACACGCTTGGGTATGTCCAACACACTTCGGGAGCATCATTATCTTCATCAATAAACCAGCTCATGTGTTGCAAATTGTTCGACAAACGGAAATGAACGGAATGGCTGCCGGATATTATTGAAATGTGTGCTCGAGCTCCACGTGCACACACACACATGCTCACACACAGAGGATGGTAAAGGGTTTGGGGTGGCGGGTGTGCGTGGGTTAGCAGTGGTAAATATGCGCTCATTATGCGAGTCAATAAGCCAACGCGCTTGCCTGATGGGTGGAAATATATGGTTGTGGACGGTGGCGGTGTGGTGGCGCACTTGCCAAAACCGAACCGAATGCCACAACTCTGCGGCTTATGATGCCATTTCGTTGCCCATTCGATTCTTACCCACCCACGCCTCTCCTCCACTTGCTGTGAACATGGGAAATTCATTTTGTGTGCAATCGTCCTTTTTGGGTGGCTATGGCCGCTATGGAAGCTCTCTCTTTCTCTCTCTCTCTCTCTCTCACGCGTGTGCACTCCACCATTCGGGAGGGGGGAAGGACGTATTGCACACGTTTCGCGGCTGATGTTAAACATTAAATATAACATGTAATTACCAATTAATTAAAACAAACCGATGTGATAAGGCGAGGAAGCCGCCACGCGCGTGGTGTTGTGCGTATCCGAACCGTGTTAAAAGTTTTGCGTCGACACGATTGCTGCTGCTGGGGGTGGTGGGTGCTTTGGACAGTTGTACAGCCCATCGTTTGTCACCTGTTTTTTTTACAGAGGGACAATGAAACGTATAGCAAGTCTTTATACATGTTGGGGCTGCTTAGTTTATTGGAATTTGGCAGTATAATATACTTTTGGGAATTCATTCATTCATTCATTCATCCATTCATTTATTATTTTGGACAGTTGTACATCTTACTTATTATTATCTTTTCAACAGTAGATCTATTAAGCGTTTCAAGTATTTAAACTTATTTTTCATGTTCCAAAAGTTTGCTGTAATAATAAGATAACATGTTAATTCTGTTTTTAAGTTTTGAAATATTAATCATATTATAAGCTTATACAAATTAAGACGTTGTCTTAAGGACGTTTGTTTGTCTAACTAAGAAATGTCTACCAAATTAACCATTATTTTGTCAAATATTTTGAAAGCTTTGCAAAAGTGCACCCATCAGCCTCAAGCACTTCAGCTATCAGCTTATGCGAAGTGTCGAAAAGTTTCAAACTGAAACGGCAAAGCAAGATAATTAACGGCCTGCAAAAATGTCCCCTTTTTATGCGCCCTCCCAGCGATCCATAATAATTATTTAGCGCTGTGATTGAAACACAACACCCGCACATGCAGAACAATCGAAGTGTGGTTATACAATATTGATCAATGGTAGGTTTCCCCATCACCACCGTCCGTTGCTCCATTCCGGCCGGGTATCTGTCGCCAATATGGTACACGCCACCAGGCGCCTCCATCGGTCCTTCCTGCTCGCGCGTGAATTGACCTAACGCCAACGTGAATCGTTGAATTGAATTAATTTCAAAAGCACCGCCTGTCGCCCTTCCTCTTTACTCTTTTTCTTTGTTTTCATACACCCACTGCCTGATGTGTGTGTGTGTATGTCCGTGCGGATAGGTAACCGATATCATTCACCCGGCCAATTTTCCCAACCCACGAATGAGCGTTTCTGGTGAAAGAAGATAATGATTATGTGCTAAAGCTGTACGCGTTTGCAGCACCCGGTAGGCGACAGGACAATTCTGTCGGTTGGGTATAAGGGTGGTGGTTGATAAATACGAATTATCCTCCCGTCAGTTAATTGGGTCCGATCATAAATAGTTGTATCAATTAAAACAATTTGATTTATAATTATCATTTGTAGCTGCCGCCCGTGTGTTGTGTTCGTGGTGCGAATCGGGAGGAATCAGCACATAGAGCACGGCTTTGCAGTGGAGAAACCACGTGGAGAGAACTGGAGGGGAATGCTTACCTAACAGTTTAATTATTTTTCCACCACGAAGGGGGTGCGCTCGCGTGTAGGGGTGCGCTCGCGTGCTCGCGTTACCGCGACAGTTAAATTGGAAGCTAGTGGCTTACTTTTGATTGTGTGGATTATTATAATGGCTTTCGTATTTTTTTGGCTGTTTTTGGTTCCCTTGTTCATCTTAGTGTTGATGATGGAATAAGCGGGTGTTAATGCAACACTGATGATTGATTGCACCAGGATCGTCAGTAACGTCGTTGGTCTTTGAGTGAGTTGTTGAGCTCTGATGCATTTGAATATAATATTCTCTTTACACTATTTAATAGTATGGTTTGCATATCCTATCCAATATGCAATTTACAGAATTGTTTTCATTTAATTATTTTATTCGTTTGTTCTTCACTTTATTGAAGCCATACACCCGGACGTTTTTATGAAAAAAAAATCATTATCCATACTTTTTGCTATATGATTTATGTGCGGTGCTATTTTAAACTGTTTTCAATAAACCAGCCCAATGTCCAGTCCTTCACAATCCCTTCCAGCTCACATTCGTTTAGGTTTTTTATTTCATATGTTTTTTTTTCGCTCTTTTCTATCATTCTTACGGTGCGTCTGAATATTTAACTGCAATAATTTGCTATCATTTCGCTGTCCCTCTCTTTTGCTTGTTTGTTCTTTTATTCAGAAAATGTTTTTGCCTTCATTTGACGCGTTCAATCGGATCTTTTTTGTTAGGCGCTTCTGCCTTTTGCTATGCTGTTTGCTTTTTCATGCTGACCACTCGTAAAGCTATTCAAATGGCCAAAATACACACAAAGCAGCATCAAAAATGTATCGTATTTCGCTTGAGTTTCGCCCGCCACACAAGGCACCGCGAGCAGCACCCGAAAAACAGATAAATAAAATTATCAACCGGTTGGTTGAATGCTACTGCCCTCTCTTACCCATAAAAAATGGCAAAAAATGATAGAAGCTGTTATATTGATGAGCATTCTATCCACAGGAAACTCGCCCGCGGGTAGGGAAAAAACACAAAACACAGCGAAAACACAACATGACAGCATGAGACAAACAAATAAACAAAAAGGCATTATTTTTATTTGGTAGATGGATTTCCACCTCTACCTTCCCGTACAACTGGCGACGATCGGAATGCAATTCGTGCACTTGCACGGGATACTCCAGCTTGAAATGCATCGCTCTCCCTCCCGTCATCATACCCTACTATATATTATTGTAAAAAAATGATGCTGCAATGCATTGAATGCAGATGAGGAGTGCATTTTTTGTTGGCTTTGTTTTTTTGGGCTTTTTCTCTACTGTTTGTTGTTATTGCACACTCATTCGTGATGGGATCAACGAGTGAGTGAGTGTGTGTGTGGACGGGAGAATTGATTCAGTTCACTGCTTATCAACTATGCGCAGCATGTGTGGCAAATTTAATTTTTAACTGTGTAGCCAAAACGAATCCATTTGCGCGCGCTCTAAGCGTACTTTCCTCGAAATTTCGCACCACCGACCGTGCAGACAAACGCTTGGAGTGGTTATGAAAATGGACAAAAAAGCGACAATCGTATATCGAAACATTCAGCCAATTGACAGAGTAAAGAATAAAAAAGGGCGGTACAATCCATTGAAATGCATAGCTTTTTACTTTATCTCTTCATACACACACACACACCGTATTTTTTTTGGCATGCCACCGTGTATTTGGGATCCGCTGGATTATGTCACTGTTTGATGGCTGCACTCAATGCGATAAATATCTCATGGATCTAAATCGCTACACAGAACCGATATCGTGTTTCGGTTTAGATTGTCTATTCTGTTCCTTTTTTTGTTGCTGTTGCACAGATGGAATTGCGTTGCAATGTTTGTTTTTGAAATTTAATTTAAACATTCGTTCCCACGCCAAACAAGTGTACAGAAACGGGGTGTAGAGTAATAATGTGTGAAATTCAATTAGGATGCAGTGACAGTAATTATTAAATTGTATAACACGGTGAAGTCTAGATGAAGTAAGGGATCAAACTGGATTAAGGTGTATATCAAAAGGTTTTTCTCTTATGCAATGCATATTAAAAATATTTTTTCTAAACATGATAAGTTTGATTTACATTTTATGAACAAAAATGGGAGCAATGCAGCACTACCGAATAAAAAAAAAAGAGCACCAAGAGTATTTATTTTTCGAGTTTATTGAATTAATATCATGTAATCGTATTCCTTTAGCTAAATGTACTTCTCAACTAGTGACTATGATTTCGACATCCTGTTTTAGAGAATCAACATTCTCTGCAAAGTCAGCTCGGGAGTGATTTACTCTTCGTCCTGAAATGTACCAACCCCCCGAGCATATCGTCTCATGCTACAGCACTTGTGGAATATGGTTCTGTCACCGTGAACATTCCAGAGTCATGCCTAATCCAAATCCTAAACTTCCACAAAACCGCAACCGCTTACCTTGGGTTGGCTGACCGGCAAGCCTCTCAGAACACCCTGACCCCTGTGAGAGTTAAGCTTTTTCCCACACACAAAAACACGAAAAAGGACTAACTTTTACCGTCTGCCTGTGTGCGTGAGTGTGGGTCAGGTCGCGTATGTGGACAATGAAATATTTCATCTACCGGATCCCTTGCCGGTGCTCTAATGTCGGAAGTGATATGTTTTTCTCCCCCCCTTTCTTTCTTTTCCTCCTCCGAGTAGTTGCCGAAAGGATGCAGCCAGAAAACATCTAACAAGAGGGCGAGAGAGAGAGAGCGAGAGAGAATGAGACAGAAAGTGGAGAAGAAAGGATGGGAAGAAATTGGAAATAGTTATCCTACCGATAGCCAAACCACACACTGTCGAGTATGCTGCGATGGCTCCTGCGGCCATCTCAGCTAAAGCAAGTCTCTCCACCTCACCGGGGTGAGGGAAACAGGATTTGCTTTGGAGAGGCTTTTCAAAATACGCTTCACATGTGATGCTCTCGTGATGACGCTCGAGAAATGCAGGAACTCTGATTCTGTCCGATGGCTTTCCGTGCACGCTCTTTGGCCTTCCCGTGGTCCACTGGCGAACCAGCACAAAAGGGCGTCCGATGTGCAGAAACAGAATGTGGCATGCTCATGGGAAGTGTTTTGAAATGTCGTTGTTCCCTTCGCGTCGGAAGCGACGGGCCAAACGCTCCATCGAAGCACGGAAGCACGGAACACGTGCTACCGGGAAGGCTTGTTTGCTGCACCCGGCGCAGCTTTTTGCCTCGAGGTTTCCCGTTCATCATCCGTTCCCCGCAGCAAACAGCGCAGCGCAGTGGAGCAGCATACGATGCCAGCAAATGTTTGTTGCACTTGACATAAAGCTGACCAAAGATGCATCAGTTCATTCGATCCTTGTGTGTCGTCCACCGGAACATTTCATCCTCAACCGGTTTGAATGCGTGTGTGTGTGTATGTGTGTGAGAGGAGTGTTGCTTTTTTCCTCGTTTATCTACAAGAGCTTTGAGCAAACGAGCACGATGGTGATGTAGCCGATGTTGGTTTTCATGATCATTTTCGCTCCACTCCTGCCTTCCGCATACCGGACCGGAACTCGAGCGACAATGCACCGCATCGATGATCCAGCCGGAAAGCAGTCTAGTCTCTTTTCCTTCTCCTTTTTCCGTCAGCTAATACAATAACGCATTCGTTGACTGCTTCGCACAGAACAACAGAAGGGGAAAAAAGGAACCTGTCCTGTTCCCGAGTGCGGCTGAACACATTCCTTCGACGGAGACAAGAGCAACGCGTCACGTCGCTACAAAAAGTAGCCCCCCACACACACACACACACTACGCACTCCACATATGGTGGTTGAAATAAGTGCAGCACAACAGCAAAAAAATCTATTGAACTGTAACGGGCTTTCAGGTTTCCAACAGTGAGTAAACATTTTATGTGCTTTTATATATCTCCCGGACGACAACTGTAAGTGTGAAATGAACTCAATAGTCCTCAGGAGGCATCCAACGATAAAAATGACATTATTAAAATATGTTTACAATTGGAATGGAATACATGTAGAAAGCCAGCAGACAGTCGAAACTGAATGTAACATGTTTTCACACAACAGTCATTTCATCATGTCATGACAATTCCGCTCAAAAAAACCCATCAACGTTGAACGATTATTTAACGTCTGCTGCCAGCCCGGCCACATAATCAGCAAAATGTGCCTCCCCAAGTTCCGCGGGGTGTGGTATTGATGGCAAATAAAAGGGAATAAAACCTCAAGGCGAGGGATGGAGTGGATCCGTTTTACTGCTACAACAGATTCATCATTTGTTTCCCCATTATTACCGAGAATAGCCAAACTTCCTGCCAGTTTCAGCATAACCCGTCACAATCATTCATTTGCACACGCTTCTCATGTTTTTTTTTTTCGCTCTCGCTTTCTCTTTCTCTTCTGTGTACCATTTTATCTCTAGCTCTTGCCACTCGCCGCACGAATCCCTTTTGGTTTTGTTTGCTTACTTTTTGTGTGTTTGTGCTCCGTTTGTTTGCTGTTGACTGACCTCCTACGCATTTTTATTAACTTCTCCTTTGTTTCCCTTCTTAGCCGTTCTCTATCGTGCCTTTTTTGAAGGGATCAATCGATAGCAAAAACGGTATGGCAAAGGTATATAATGCAAGTGTGGGTGCGCGCATGGAAAAGAAACACAGCAAAAGAACAGCCTTCCATCATAATCATATCTTTTTTCGCCTTCCCTCACGGTTCTCCCCCTTCCCCCACCCCGCTCTGCTGGCTGTTATTGTTGTTGTTTTGTGGGTTTTATATTCGCCGCACCCTACCGCGTGTTGGAGGCGGAGAAGGAGCAAGAGAAATCGAGGGATCAGATCCCCGGGACACAGAGAAAAGATTATCTCTGCGTTTGTGTGTTTCCTGCGCAACGACCGAAACAATGCCGCCAAAGGGTCCACACGAAACGGGATGATACCAGCCGCTTTCCCTTTCGCCCCTCCCCTCGTGCCCCCTTTTTTCGTCGCCGCCCCAGGCAGTAGTTCATTTCCTGTTAACGCGACGGCATAAAGAAGATGATTTTGCTTCGTGGTTTGAATGAAAACGGAACGGGTGGGCGCACGCAGCAGCATTGAAGGCAAGAGAAAGGGAGTCGCATGTTTTTGCAAGGTGGGGAAGGAAAGAGGGGCAAGCAACGCATCATCTTCATCATGAATTACGGATTCCGAAAAAAAAACGCCGTTGCCTGAATTCCGTGGGCGGCGCAGGCACGATGCCGCTGCCGCCCTTGCTTGTGCTCTGCTTCGGTAGTTTCGATGCGAAAAAAGTGCAAAGGGCAGACATCATCATCGTCGTCGTCATCGGCTCTCCACCACTTTGCTTCCACCTTCATCCTTCATCGGTAAATCTCGTCGGTTTAGCCATTCATCAACACCGAAACACCCGGGCTGGGATGGGCTTTTGTGCAAAAGCGGCAACACGACGCAGCCCGTACGCACTCTCATCAACTTCAATCATTTGTCGTTCACTTTGGTGTTGCGTGAGTAGCGCCTTTGTTCTTTTCTTTCGCTTTCTGAAAACATTTTCCTCTAAGTGCGTGCGTGCGTTATCCGGAATGGTGATGAGCCGGGATTTTCGCTTGAAAAATCGGAACCAGAACAAAGTTTGGGGCGGGAAAATGAGGCCACAGCTGATGGAAAAGAGCATCACACACGAAATGGGAGGGAAAATCGGATATCCTTTTTTTTCTATTTGTCCCACTCTCAAACGCATCATTCATCATAACTCCCAGCTCGTCGCTCCATTCCTTTGGTCCGTTTGGGAATAAAAATCAGCCCAGTGTGCGGCATGCGTGCACAACATATCAAAAGAGTGGAGGAAGGATCCACATTCATTTCGGTGCTGGTTCGCCCACAGTCCGAGCAGTGGTGCGTTTTGTGTCCCCAGCCAACCCACGTTCCGGAAGTCATAAAGCCTAATTCAATCAAAGAAAATCCTTCCGGGAAAAAACGCTTCTTCAATAAACAACTCGTCGATGGCTCGTCGTCGTCTGCCGGGCCGGGTGTAGGAGGAGTGCTCCCTGTTCCGTTTTTCGATTAGAATCGATACCGATCTCTCCGCTGCCGCCGCATAGCTGGCATGAGATAGCTTAGTTGGCCATCATTCGTTCACCTCCGTTGCCACTCACTGCACCCCCGGGCCGTGTAGTGTTAAATACAGTCAAGAGGTTCGACCTTAGCCGGACGAGCAGCAAGGATGGACGGATAAGTCTTCATCTTGCGCTTCATCACTGGTTCGATTTCGAGCCTTTTCTTTGTGTACAGTTGTGCCTCATCTCTCGCGCAGAAAATGATGCTGATTAAAAGAGGATGACGAGAATGAAACGATTGAGCGCGCTGCTGGCGGTTCCATAAAAAGCTTTTGCCAATAAAATGAAAATGACTTGGCCAGCCGCTACCGAAGGCAAATTGATAGCAGTGGTGGTGAGTTTTTTCTGGACCGCGTAGAAGCTAATAAATCATGCTGTATTGATGATGGAAATAAGTGAAATAGCTCGTTGATTGGGTTGGTTTTGATTTTATAATTTCATGGTAAGTGCTGTTGATCTGCCGCTTCTATAATCAAAACCTTTGTTTGTGGAAGGGGGAGAGGATCCTCCCCTTTGATTTAATCTATTATTCCCTTATATTTTTTTCGGAAAATACAACCAGTGTCTTGGTTGGTACAGAATAGTCACACTTTTTCATAAGAAAAGTAAAAACTGACACACACCCCATACGCTCGACTTTTGATGCTTTTCGCAAACCTTTACCCCGACGTCGATCGATCGATCAAGCGAAGAATGAAAGAGACAAACAAACCGAACCGTCACACCAAAATCAAACCATACCCTAGGAGATATGATGACGATTCCTTCTGGGAGTCGTGTCCCGACCGTCGTCATCGTCGGTGTTTGATATTAACAAAAATAAAATCGAACAAAATACATCCCCCCTCCCCCCAAAACGCGCGACCAGAAGGATCAATCGACGAATGATATTCCCCGGATTCACTTTTTCCGTGTGGGGATGGAAAAGA
>KB671512.1:0-17910 GCA_000349105.1 Anopheles epiroticus | reverse complement strand
TCGGTTACCCTAACTGACTTTAGTTGAATTTGCAAAACGAAAAGCAAAAAAAAACCCTATCTTTCGTCAATTCTTTTCATCTTCCGTTTTCCACTGACACATCCCCCCCCCCGGAAGAACCTTGAACCCAAAATTGGTTATCCAAAATCTTGCATCCGAGACGGGGCGAGGATGGGCTAAAAATTTATCATTTTCCCTTGGGAGGGAGAATGAGAAGGTGGAAATCTTTTTGAGGAAGTAAATGCCTTTTTCTTTTGGAGTTTTGGTTTAAACTTGGAAGGGGGAGGGGAGAGAGGAAGGATGGTCGTGCAAGCTGTTTGGGTGGAGGGTGAAACATTCTTTTATTTCTGATCCTTTCTTGGACGCCCCGCTTTTGGAATCCTTTGGATTCCCTTTCCCCATCCAGGACACGGTTTATTCAACTGTGTGACTTCCGTTTGTTGGTCGGGAAATAAGTCCCTTTGATGGGGTCCAGAGTGTTAGATCCGGAAAAGGGATGATGACGGTATCCCAAACACACACACACAAATCCATATGCCTCGTACGGTTTACCTGGCGTCTCCATTTGCCCGCTTAACGGACGTACAATTCCGGAAGAAACCGATTTTTTTTTACATGGGCGAAAAAATACGCCTTCGCACAGAATAAGTCGACTAAAGTCGCAATATTTTATAGACCGGTTTTTCGGTCCCGTTTACGGTCAGATGGTTGTTTGTAGATTTGTGATCTCGTACAGGGCAAGGGAACACCTTTCGGAAGGCGCGTGGAGGGTTATGGGCCAGTGACGTTTAATACATATCAGCTCACTGGAACTCTGCAATGAAATGCGGTCCAGCTGAACGAGAAAGATAACGAGATGGTATGGGTGTGTGTGTGAACTGGGAATGAAAAAAAATAGAATTTAAGTAGCATAATGGTTGATAAAACGAAAAGAGACTTATCTTCTTGATATCTTAAAAGGAAGAGAGTGCGAAAAAAGAGAGAGTGAGTGAGGGAGATGAAATAAAAAAGACCTTTGGCTGAGCTTCTCTAAAGGTTTTTCTTTTCTTATTTTCGGTGGCACAAATTCGTCCCTTTTTGCCGAGGCGTCAAGGATAAGCTTAGTAATAATTTATTCAAAAAATTTGTCAAACCGACCGTTTTGTGCATTGATGGTGGCGCACACTTGGCTCGACTTTACATTTTAGAGCAGCTGATGCATTTTAACAAAGTTTTTTACGCGAACGTCGTTTTGGAAGGATTACGCAAAAGGACGCTCCATTTTTCTAGACTTAAGGATTAGAGTGTGCTAATATGAATTATTATTAATCGTTCCCTTTATATTCCCTTTCTCCTCCTTGCAGACCGAAATTGCCAAACGACTGAACGCCCTCATCGGACAGCTGCTGCCATTCTTGGCGACGGAACATCAGCAACAGATCGCGTCGGCCGTCGAGCGAGCGAAACAGGTCACGATGCCAGAGCTGAACGCAATCATTGGTGTAAGTAGTCAAGCGCAGTCAATAGGTTTTAAATGTGTGTTCGAAAAGTTCGCCGGATGTATGCCGAATTTCTTTTACAAAGTAAATCCACCAGCAAACACACAGGGCCTCATTGAAAAAATATGATCGAGCTAGAAAAGCTTTTTACTATGATTCTCCTCCCTCGTTTTTCAATCAAAGTACTTATCATCATGAAGAGGTGTCACAAACAGATGTATTACTTTCTTTTCTCTTCTGTATTTGTTAATTTTATCTAGATATTCCTTATTTGCGTGATTTATTGTCCCTTTTTTTCTTTTGGTAACCCCAGTTTATCCTGATAATGACGTTTGCTTATAGTTTAGTGATTAAATTTAACTGAGTTCCATTCAAGTTTCGTTTCCGTTTTCCCCCCTCTCCATGTTAACACGAAATCAATCGATTATTGTAATGTATTGGAACATCTTGTTACATAGCTTTGCTTTATTCTAGTTTTTTTTATCCTACGTTTGAACATTTATTTTCTTCCAAAGCTCCAACCCCAATACGATCGCTAAGAAAGACAGTAGTTTGAGCTTTTTTGTAGACGAGTGAATTCATTAGACACATTGCGTTATGCTGTTTTCCTCCGTTTCGTTCAAATTTTTACAAAATGACGATTGAGTAAAGAGATTTTTTTTTTCGTTTTCACCGGAAATGTTTTTTAACTTCAAATGTCAAGAATCCAAGAAACCCCGGGTGCCAAATTTAAAAGAAACCCAACCATCGTATGATTAAACTAAACAGTTTTTACATGCCTTTCTACACAATGTAATTTGATATCCCATTTTTTTCTTCTTCTTCTCCTGTCTCGTTTTACTTTTCTATACAATACACACGCTGCAAATGCTCTCAATTGCTGCTGCAAAATCAAAAACAAACGAACTCACGTAAACATTTAAAAAAAAAACACACGAAAAATTGTTCGCGTACTCTTAAAACACGCGCGGTGCCATAAACCGAAAACCTCGACTGAATTCTTCTCGACCCTTCTTGCGCCCCAATCTGCCCCAATCTGCAGCAACATCAGCAACAGGGAATTCAGCAACTTTTAGTAAGTTTCGTGTTAACTATTTAACGCACCATTAACAAGCCATCTATCCCGCCTTCCGTCCCATTCACACATTTTGTTTTGTCGACTTTGCAATGCACACTGTTTCCCTTTTTTCCTCTATTAAGCCGAGTAACCGATCATTGTGATTTGCGCAGGATTTAAGTGTATAAATGTGTTCGAGAGCGAGAGAGGGAGATCGAGATCATAATCTCATAATCTTCATTTCTTTGTGTTTATACTAATAATGTGTCACCCTAACCTTGTGACCGTGTAATATCTGTTATATTTTAAGCAGCTTTTAAATGTTGGGGGAATAATTTTATTTTAGCAATGAAAAGCATAAGGACAGCACAAGAACAGATTCGCAGTCGTTTCCATTAATTTGATCTGAGACATATAGACATCTCTTGCATTTACATTAATTTGCTCTAGCATCTTTTTATTTTAGGACTTGAGACATTGGGTTCTTAGCTAGCAATTTTCGACACTGAATGAAAGCAATAAGAAATCTCTAGGTATATGCATACATGAAATTGAACTTATTCAAGCCATCTTTAGAAACCTTACAAACATTTGAATAAAAGAAAGTTTTGCACTCAATTGCCAATGTACAAACTTGGTCTGATTGATGTTTTGTTGAGCGTTACGGTCTGTTTTTTTTTTCTTTTTTAAAATTCGCCACACAAAACTTTTTTGAATGGCTTGATATAAGCTTAAGGGTTTTAATTGAATTATTCTTGGTTAATAAATTACAAGCAATTTATGTTTGTAGTTAAAAATTTACCAAGACTTTGACTGACCACTCAAAACGACTAAAAATGGTAATAATAGTAATTATTGCTACAACTGATTCTAAAACGAACGTCAAAAACTATAATACGATAGTTAAAATATCAATGTGACTAAGCATTGTAGCAGAAATAATATCGAACATTTAAACAGAGGCGTTTATTTATAAATTATTTATAAGTCTTTAACTGATATAATGAGGTGCATAGTTTTATGACTTCCATAGAAATATTTTTATTCTGAACAAAACAATGAATAGTTGACAACTTAAATCATATATTTATTGCCTTAGAGGCAACATTTGATGGCAACAGCTGTATTCATGCAGGATAACTTTTTTTTCGTATATCTTAATAAATTTTAGAAATTGTATAATGAGAGCTTTATCAGTTTTTTTTATTTTCCGTAGTTTATAGGAAAATAGAAAAAAAAACACATCATTTTACACAGCACATAAAGAAACGATTTGATTGAACTTTTCTTATCAGTTTTTAATATATTTTTCAGTTAGGCATAGTTTAATCCTTTTTTGTATGTAAAGTAATTGCATGTTATCGATCCGTAAACGAAGTAAATCCTCAGTCAATCCTCAAACTATCACCATCATTATCCATCAGCACAAACACTTTTATTGGTATTGGTAGAAATAACGGTCTTCTTGTACAAGCTGAAAATTAAATCTAATTCAAGCACACCTAGCGTTAGTGTCCTAACGATAGTGATTTACTAAAAAAGCCAAAAACCCAAAAACGACATGAAACCGAAATGCTCAACACGTACCATTAACCCTTCAATTACGATCACCACCACCCACTATTTGGTGTCTCTTCCTTTTCCGTACGCGAACCATGAGGAACCGGTTAGGGTGTAATTTAGATTTAATCAAGAGTTTGATCGCTTTCACTGTGCCCAAACGGTTCTTTTCCTCCTGTAACGCATACACACCCGCACCATTACAGTTTCGTATCAACCATAATCAATTGGTGTGGTTTTTAGGTGGGTGAAAGCAATCGGTGGGCGGTCAGCAAACGGAACAAAGAATCGAATCAAATTGTTTACAAAAACCCGTACCGATATGGCTTACTGCGAGATCGTTGTCACTGTCGGGCCCGAATCACCGCCGGGAATTAGCGATTATCGGTTTTGGACGAAGTCCTTTCCGCTTCCTAGCTAGCGGAGGCTGACGCTGAAACAGGGAGGGCCAGGGAGTAATTAATTAACTTTGAAATTTTCCACTTTTACGATTGGATGAAGGAAACGACCCGATTTGCGGTCGATTAAATTTTTATCATGCGCCTTTTTTCTTCTTTAATGGCATTTAGATCGTTTCGTTTGTTTCGGTGCTGGTGGCTCAGCTGAACGGTTTCTAACAAATCAATCGATTTTAATTCAGACACACATACCAATCTTTCTCTTTTTCGATGGATACCCATGAAATTCACTGTCGCTTTCGTATCACTTCCGTTCCGTTCACCCTCGTATCCAGTCAAATTCTGTGAGTTTCGTCCCTGCTTTCGCATGGGGTGAGCCCATTGAAATAAAATTTGTCGAGTTGATTAGTTCTTCTTGGTTGCCTTGCAAACATGCCCCAAGTCTACCGACCGACGCCCGTCCCAAAATCACGTTCTGCTCTAGAACTAGAAACCGCAAAACATTAACATTCCTGTGGAACCGCTCTGCGTTCTGCAAATCTTCTTGTGTCCTTGAGCTTCGAGTGCCAACAGGGATGGGTGAAACGAGTGAAAGTGATTTATATCGATCAAAGACTAAACTGAGCAAGAAACTGTCCCGTATCCTTCCCATGTTTGGGTTGAAAGGTTTCCCTCGGTCGCTTCTTCATCTCCATTCACGTGCCACAGAGACGGAGGGAACGGAAACATCTCATGCCACATCAGTTGTGCCATCGGCTACCGGGTCTTCCGGTTCCACTTACCTAAAATTTCCCAAACCTTGTCGTTTTGGTTGCCCAGCCAGCCCAGCCAGCCCAGCCAGCCCAGCCAGCCCAGCCAGCCCAGCCAGAAAGGATGTACGCTTGCGTTCGTGCTTCCCTTTTCCACCGTGTCCCCATCATACCAACCCAGTACACACCGTGTCAGTCATTAAGCGATCTTCTTATCTCCCGAAAGATTCATTCCGTATTCAACATTTAATTAACAACATCATCACGTTCCATAAGTTTCTCTATTATCCTTGCTGTTCCACACACTACTGCCTCTGCCCCCCCTCCCCCAACCGGGTGTGATGATGGTGTCAGTCGGCCGGAGTCGGTCTTTCGCATCCCTTCGGGGTACCACAAGAACGCTGCTCTTTCTCTCCAGCTGCCTTTCATTTGATGTAGATGAAACAATTTGTGTGTGTGTGTGTGTGCCCCCGTACCCTTGAGTGCGTGTGTGTGGCATAGAGGAAGGACATCCGTTTCAAGCTCTGCTCTCTAGCCATCCAATGCCCCGCCTCAGGAGTTGCCACGTCCAACGAGCACAACGATGCTTTATTCTGTCAGCACACAATTCCCAGCGATTATGTTCCAGACCAAAAGACCACCGGGTAAAGAAGGGGGAGGGGGGGGGGGTGGTAGACTGGAAGGCAGGAAGTGTCAGTGGGCTATTTCTATTTGTACGCTTCATTTATGGTCAAAATGCTTCGGCACCTCCTACTCTGTCGCCAGATGGAACCGGGCCGAAGGACGCCAATGGAGTTTCTTTTCATCTGTCCAAAATTCTATCTCTCTCTCTCTCTCTGTCGCTCGTCCTTTTGTCTCGTTTTCCTCCTTGCAGAGCTGTTTGGGAGGTCAGATCATATAATGTCCGAAATTGGTACCGGGGAAAAAGCGAACACCCACGCCAAATCGAGCAACGACGACGTCACCCACCACCACCACCAGCAGCAGCAACAGCAGCAGCAGCAGTAGCTGTGTGTGCAGTTCGAAAAGCGTCCCCAAGTGGTGTTATGTGTCTTTATTTTTTTCGTTGTTGCTGAAGAAATCACTTCCACCCTTGTACCACGAAATAAAGCTGGTTTTGGGCGCGTCGAGGGGTCGAGGGGAAGGTGGATGACCGAATGATTATGTTTGCGTCCCGGGACGTGACAATAAAACGTTCGCCGCTCCGCTCAAAAGGACGACGACGACGACGCCCGTAACGATACCAGCGAGAAAATGGAGCAATGAATTCTTCTGTATTTATTTCTCTATCCTCCTCCTGTTGTCCCTACCCAGTGCTTTGCCCTCTTTGAACCTTTCGATTTTATGACACTAATTTCATTGAAGGACGGGCGACGAGACTAATACGTTTTCGTCATTGCCGTGCTGAAGAGGGTGGTTGGGAAAAGGGGGGGGGGGGTTCTTTAGCTCCGATCCCTCCATTTTCCACATTGACAGTTTGCTTGCACGCTATCATGGGCCCCAAAACACGCACGACGAATAAATAGATTAATTGCGTCCTGTGCAACTGGCAAACCGTGACCAATTTGCGTGCCTGTGCTTATGGTTATGTCGTTGGTTTCGCCGGTGTTCTGTTATGCTATGCTCGAGTGTATTACAGTTCCTCATACTTATGTTAAGAAATGAATTTACTATGTTAGTATGATATGTTTGACTTTATTTATTATCCAAAACATATTTTGCGACAGAAACAAAAAAAATAAAAATGTCCAAAATGTCTGTATTACACAGAGAATCCCTTTAAAAAAACTTAAACCTTTATGTGAAAAAAGAAGATTTCCGTTTTTTAGTTTTTATCAAATAAGCTGACGAAATATTTTTTTATTCAATAAGACCATTAATTTTACGAATTTATTTTTATTTGTAAACAGTTACATTAGTTACTACATCAGCAGTAAAGAGCAAAGTTGCGTATTTGTTGTGTTACTTCAATCCAAATTCAATATAAACCGATGAATAAAAAAAATATATCGGTCATATTTTACAAAAACTCAATACTTTGTATCGATTACATTTATATACTCACAATGTTATGGAACAGGGTGGTGCAAGTAAATTGTTTTTTTTTATGAACAGTTATCAAAGTCTTTTTAACTTTTTATTAAATACATATGCAATATTATCGTCTTTTATTCAACTCACTTTATCACACAAATTTGAGTCTTAAAACTCTACCT
Source organism: Anopheles epiroticus (assembly GCA_000349105.1). Taxonomy (NCBI): domain Eukaryota; kingdom Metazoa; phylum Arthropoda; class Insecta; order Diptera; family Culicidae; genus Anopheles; species Anopheles epiroticus. Next base: position 10,452 of record KB671512.1, on the reverse strand, counting down.
TATCGAACCTTTTTCCCTCATATAATTCTTCTCATATGCAATATTCAACTATACTTAACAATGCTTGTGAAACAATCAAACAACTACTGCAACATAAATCATTATTGCCGAACCTCCTCCACCCAGATGATTAACCGTCCAAGACAACCCAGGATTTAGTTTCCACTCCACATTCAAAACACACGTGTGTGCAAATCGTTGGATGGATAAATGTCCGCACGCCACACGAACACAAACAAATGCCATAAAGGCAGCACCACCACCACCCTCACCACCGACGGGGAAACGCGTCCAAGCAAGAAAAACTAATAGCAATAATATCATCATTCCGGCACCCGGAAGCAATGGTGGTTAGGCAACCAACACGATAACTTCCTTTGCTGCTGCCATCGCCCCGGTGTGAGAAGTTGTAAAGGTCGCTTAACTCCCCACCCCCCTCTCCCCTTGTGTGGGGGTCGTGGTGCAGCAGGGTTGGGTTGGGTGGGTGCTGTAAAACATTTACCCACTCGGTTGCTTTCACTGTAAAACAGTGTAGCGCTGTCTGTGCCCTATGGAGTGTGTGTGGAAAGCTTCGGTTTTTTATTATCATTATCATCGGTTTATCGGTGCACGTGTGTGTATGTGTGTGTGTGCTTCCCCGTTCATCGGATTATTAACCAATCGGGCATGGGAGGAGGAGAGAGAGGGAGAGAGGTCGGGAAAATCATCAAACCTTCTCCACTGTTCCCCTTTCCCAACCGGGGTTACAGCTTTGCCGAACAGTTTCGATGTTATCGTCGTTCAGCTGCGTACGCCCATCAAAAACCCTGCCGTCTTATCTACCAACTCGCTGAAGCATAGAATCGGTGATAGAGTGGTAGCTGTGGAGAGTAGTGTGCCGGCGATTATTACCGCCGGTTGAACCTTTCCTATTTGGGCGTGGAGGAGAGCGAAGCGAGGCGGTCATGGTGAAAATTTGTGGTTTGAATTTTGTGTCCCCATTTTGTTGCCGCCTCATCCTCCTCCTACCATCCGGTGTGCCCAAACACTAATTTAGTTTACTTCCCCCCTCGTTTGCGTGTGTGAAGTAGCAAAGAATAGAACCACCCCAATCCGCACCTACAATGGGGGGTGCCGCCGGCTGCCCGAGCGTAGTAGTGGTGGTCGTCGTAAACTAAATTGCTAGCATAATTATAATCGTATAACCACATTTTAATATAATCATCCTATTTAATTTCACTCAAACTCCACTCCTTGTTTCGCGCGCGTGTGTGTGTGTGTAGTTTGAGTTCCTTTTGCACCCGCCCCACCTCTCCCATTTTCCCATACCACCTCCCCTTTGATAGGTTCGTGTCCTCTTATTAGACTGAACAACATTGAAACACTACAACAAACCACCACCGGCACGGGACGGCATTAACGCGATCCCTCTCCCTTCCTTCTCCCAGCACCCACAGCACTTCCTTCCTTCCTTCCGAAATCTAATTCCAGGCACGCAATGTTACCCTTCCCTTCCCGGGGGGGGGATACACTTTTCCACACGTTACCAGTTTATTGTTACGCCACAAAACGTGGCCGTTGGGAAAGCAAAACGTTGGGTGGGAGAAAAAGTTTGTTCTAGTCCTCCTTGACCCCCTGAATGCTGCTTACACCGAATCATAAACGATCGAGAGAGAGAGAGAGAGAGAGAGGGTGAGAGAAAGAGAGAACGTATAGTAGTGTAAGCAGAAAGTGAAATAGAAAGTTCCCACTAGAGTGAACAGTGTTTGGACGATAGATTGGAACTCACCACCAGTTTGGATATCCTATTATCCTTAGCAGGATGAATACAGCCGGTTATGTCTGACCTTCCACCGCGTTGCTGGATCACATTTATCAGCCGGCAGGGCGACATTGGCGGCAACGGGAAGCATGCCCACCGCTTCCGGGCTCACTTGAGCCCGTCATACAGTTCCGCTTTTGAGGTTTTAATCCTTACTCAGTTCCGTATGCTGATTCGGCACGGGGACGCACACACACACACACACACACACACACAACATACACCTCTTCATCACGCGCAGCCAATTCTCCCCCTTTCACACCCTCGCCGGTCATGAACGTGCGGCTGTGTGTGTGGGTGTTTGTGTGTAACAAAGCCAAACAATGCTACAACCAACCTGACCAAACCGACCGTTTATGTACACGCATTCATAAACTAACCGCCCCATTCGCTCCCCTTTTGTCCCCAAAGAACGGATGATATTGTAGTTGATGTAAAATATGGTTGTTTATCGTCGTTCCCTCCCGTTGGTGCGGGGAAGAGACACATGTGCGCAAGCTTGCTGGACGGGCGTGATGTGGTGTGGGCGGAAATTCCTCCAGTTACCGAGCAGCCACAATCAGAAGCATTATAAAACTGGTAGCCACCAACTCGCTCCCTCTCCCTCGTCCCCCTGGTTTCGGTCACCCATTTTGTGCAGTCATTTTGGTACAAGAGCGAGGTGTGGTAAAGTGTGTTTTTGTGCCAACACCCACCTACCCACTGCCGGTGTGGTCCTTTTGGGGGGGGGGGAGTAGACGGTTATTGGAAAGTGGCGGAACATACTGCACAGTGTACAAACCGAAACGCTGTACGTGGAGGTTGTGCCGGCAGGAGAAGACCGTGAGTATCAATTGTGAAATGTTTGCCAACTAAAACGAACGGTGGTTTTGGCACACACACACACACACATACACACAGCCACACTTACACGTGTGCGCCCACATAGCCCAGTCAGCCAGCCAACCAGCCTGCCTGCCCACCCACTATGAGGAGGAGGAAGGGATTTGGATTACCCTCGGGGCGAGAAAAACGTAAACGACTGCTAATATGTTTTCCACACCGGTTGTGGTTTTTCCTTTTTTAACCAAAGGAGTGAGTAGGTGGTAGTGAGGGAGAAGAGAACGGAGAACCAGTGTTGGCTGGTTTTGGTACGTGACATTGTACAATTGTTGAAAGTGAGCCTGAGAAAATGAAGGCGAGGCGGGGTTGTGCATGTTGTATTTCTTGTGTTGTACTGTCGATTGCCATTTCCGAATAGTTTCACCCAAGCACACGATGTCGAATGCGGTTTATTTTATTTGTTGAGTAAATTAGGGATTTTGTGTCCTTTTTACATTGATCAAGACACATTTTGTTTGTTTCATTACTCATCAGGCAGAGTTTGGAACTGTGCTACTTATTGTAATATATGAACCATCGAAATAATAATCCAAATGCAGTAGAATAATTCATCATTTTAAAATAAACCAAATAAATTGCTTTAGTACAATAACGTAATGTGTAACAAGTACAATTTCAGTTACTTTATCACTAGATAAATAACCCTTCTTTTCATTTGCAATATAGTTAGGGACAACTGCATTCAGTTTTCACATTTCACACATGGTGGAGATACTATATTTTTCTTTTTCTCTTTACCAACCAACCAACTTTACCGTCCAACGTTATTTCAATTAGAAGCAAAATTAAGACAGCACCCCAATAGGACCATTGTTCATCTTTTCTTCATTTTCCAAATTATTATGATAAATTTAATGCGTCCTTAAAATTAATGAACAGTTTGAACAGTGTTGAAATTAAATGTGTTGGCCTGAAACCTCATGTTTCCTCAAACGGAAATGTTTGACAGCATTCCTAACATGTTTTCTGAAAAATCAAATGTGTCGTTCCCATTTCAAAGTTCTTGAAAAAGCCTCTGTAAAAAGGGGATTAAATGTAATCCCTTCGCACTGCTTTTCACTTAATTTTAGGTTGAAAATTCATTCAAATTGCACCAATTGGAACGCAACAACGCTAAGCAAATCCATCATTCGCTCTTTGAAACTTTTCCACTTATTGGCCCCCCCTTTTTTGGTCGGTTTTCCTCCACTCCACTGAACGGTCGCTATCGGTCGCTCACTTTTTGCAACTTTTCTTAGTGTAATATTTATACTTCCAGCTTCACTCCACACACTCGTTCAGCCCGGCAGGAAGGGTTTCACGCGCGGCGAATCTATGTAAACTTCTGTCCCGTAAAGTTGGCATTAAAGTTCCACGACGGCTTTTCTCGACTTTCTTCCTCGTCCTGCCATCCCCTCCCCCTCCACTCTTCCTCCCAACCATCTGCGACCACAGTGGGTTCGCGCTGTGGGTGCTTCGTTTGCTGTAATTCATTTTAATTTGAACCATTTCCTGCTACATAAACGCAAATAAACGCCAACGCGCCTCGCCGGAACGTCGCCACCTTGGCTCGTTGCCCGTTTCCGCTTTGGCATGCCTCCCCTATCATGCCACCACCATCGCCACCCTTTCGAGCCTCCCGCGCGAAGGCTTCTTTGTCGTTGTGTCGTGTGCTCAACACCCAAACCAAACCCAACAGCAACCACGGTTGACCTCAGTTGGAAGTATTCCTCTAGTGTAAGAGCGAGAGAGAAAGGGAGAGAGGGCAGGACCGTGTGGCAATCGTTTGTAAATGACTGCGAAAGTTTTCCAACCCACCGCGCACGCCTTCCTATGTTGCCAGCATGCCGTTGCGCTTAACGAGAATCCTGCGAGTGGAGTGGAAAGGTCTCCTTCCAATTAAAACTCTCCACCTCCCGGGTGGGGTCGGTCGTGGCTTTCCCTTCCCGCGTCATCCCACCCTCAACACAGGGCCCGTGGCAGCAGCAGCAGCAGCAGCAGCAGCAGCAGTGGCAGCAAACCGCTTCCGGTCCAATACCGAGTTCATATTTCATTATGCTTGGCGGCGGAGGGAGGGTCTTTCATCACCACCACCACCACCCAGGACACACCCCCAGCCCGTAAAGAGAGGGAAGGGTAATGGAAAAAGGAATCTACCGCGAGTTTTCCTTTTGGTTGGTTGGGTGTGCTACTGGTGGTGGTGGTGGTGGTGCGGTGTCCATGTCCTTTGTTTCGTTCGCGTGAAAACTCGTTCCACCACTGCGTTGGCCTGGCTGGCGTTCACCGGGGAGGGTTTGTTCTTTTTATTTCGTGTCCCACACGAGGTGGGGGATACTGGCAAAGGGGAAAACACGCTGATGACGATGTCGTTAGAGAGTGAAGCGAAAGAAAAACCCCACGACACGGTGCAAACCGGAAAACCTCGTCGAAGAAAAAGGTGCACAGTAATTTCCACGGCATCCGAGCACGGACAAATGCACGGATGTGCACGGTGAATGTTTTCATTGAAGGCGTTGAAGGATACGGGGTTTTTTTTTTGTTATTGCAAAAAGGGGTTCACCCACCCTTTGCTGCTTCGTTTGAGGGTGATGGTGGTGATGGCGCCTTTTGCAACGGGAGCGTTGCAACTTCTAGGAGCACGAATAAATGATTCATTGTTGCTCACTAGCTTTACGATTTCGCCGTTATGTTGCTCACTTTGCACAAGTCTGTTCGTTAAAATCGTACAGTTGGTCGTCTGAGAATGCATTTGCAGTGAAGTGGCTCAGTTTAGCCAGTATGTTTGTGATGTGCAGAACAAGTAAGACGTTTAAACGTTTCACGATTATAATGAATAGTGTGCTGTACTGTTTCAATCCTGTAATTAGTCTTTTTATAACCAAGTTAACACAGTGCACCAGAGATAATTTACTTTAATGCACCAACCGCAGCTCTCATGCAAACCGGCACACCTCTTCTTCCCCTTATTTTGTATAATGGACACAATTTGTTCCTCACCAACAAATAATTTATAAAAAGCAGTAAACCACAACACCGCGTACCACAGAAAAATTGTTTCATTTGTACCACCGGCCCGCAAAACCATCAACTGTCGCGCGTTTCCCGAGGGCAATCGATTCTGCCCCAAAAACCGCAACTCTATTGCAAGCCCGAGCAAACAGACCCATTCCCCTTCCTTCTCTTTCTCTCTCTCTCTCTCTCTCTCTCTCTCTCTCACTCTCTCTCTCGCTCTCTCTAGTGCACCTAGACCGCAAAGTTTTCCACGGCTCGCCAAACCAAAACCGCAGCAAAACCAACATCATACACCAAACCACCACCACCCCCGTGCTCACGACACCATTTTGTGCAATGTATTTTTGTATGTACGCACGAACCTATATTGGGTGCGCTAATTCTGCGTGAGCGATTGGAAACCTCTAGCCCCGAAAACCAACATTTACGCCCTGCGACATACGCGGACGTGTGAAAGCAAACACCGATTCGGCGAAGTTTTGTAATGTTTAATCGGTTTAAAGCGGTGGACAGTGATAGCAACCGGAACCGCAAAAAAAAAAAAAACAACGGGACAATTGCATGTGGAAGCTGGCAAATTAGTGGCATTAGGTTGCCGTTTGCGGTTTTCCTGTCTTGTTGCATGTTGGTTTTAGTACTTTTGATAATACACAACAGGAAAGAAATCACTGCGAATCTGTCCTAATTAACTTCTGAAGGATGCTACACGTCTGGCCAACTAGGCAAAAGTAAATGATTCAGCCCAATTTTTATGTTGCAATTCATTCTTTAAATTATTATTAAATTATTAATTGTGATGCAAACAGCTAGCTTGCTTATAAGGTATACTTACCATAATAATTCCAAACATAATTGTACGTCTTTTATGCTTTGAAGCGGAAAGCTCTGTTCTTTTTGTGTAAGTATTAGAGTTACTTAGCTCTCATTCAATTCGGCTTCAGCCGCATAGAAAAATAAAGAAAGGAGGTGATGGTGGGGAGGTTTAGGATTTGTTTTGAGTTGTTTAGAAACCCTTACTTAAAACGAGACAAGATCAAGACAGAGAGGGCAGCAACTTCGAGGGTAGCAGACTTGGATCTCAGCTCATGGCTTGAGCACCAAATCCCGACTCCTTGAAGCCTCTACCCCCCCTATCGACTACCCCCCTCTATTCTGAAGATCCGTAGTTTATGGATTTTGGTAGCAGCAAATCATCAATTAATTGAAATTGTTGAACCTTCTCATTTGCAAAAGCCAGTTTTTGCATTAATCTAGCCCGAAATGAAGCAAAAGTAATCATCTTTGTCAGAAAAAGCTCTCTCATAGTTCTTTTTTATTTTTAACCTATTTTTTAATGTTGCTTAGCTTATCGGGCATGGGGGTTTCGAGTAAGAGAAATGTTCTGAATAATTGTGGAAATTCAAATATAAATGAAGCGAAGAATGATCGACTCGACAATCTATATTCACTCAGCATGCAGTATGTAGATTGGAGATGAGAATGATTTATGAATCTCTCCTTTCGGTGATATGAATCAGAGTGAGTGAGTTACTATAGTGATTAGAATTTTCAACTCACTCTTCGTAAATTCTTAAAATCAAAAACCACACGCCTCACAAGTTTACCCTTGAGCAATAAAACAGACCTTGAAAGGTCTACAAAAATAGTAAAACAAGTGTTTGAGTGGTGTTTTGGAAGGAATTTTTCTAATTACCTTATCCAGCGAATGGTTTCGCCAAAGAATTCCCTAAACCCTAAACCTACATTTATGTTTAAGTTATTTGAAACAAAATTCTTAGCACATCTGCTGCCAAATGTATTAAACCTTCTACTCAATAAATTGAATCGAGTAATTTTTAAAACAATTACTACCTTTTTGTATGAGAATGTAACACACTTTTTTGTATTTTCCATAATTTTTTTTCCATTAACACCCACCAAGATGAGGCATACTCACACAGTACTCACCCTCTCTTGTATTGTGTTAACCAGCTCAATAACTCATTACCACCTCTCCCCCTTTCGCTGTATGATGGGATAGTTTCCTTTACAAAAAAAACCAAAACTCGAAAACCAAACCCATCGAACGGCCGCATCCAAAACGGGTGCGTAGTGGAACCGCCACGCGGGTGGGTGGCACGCCGGAAAATAAATATTTATTTTCACACCTTTCCGCACCATTGAAAGTTGCATTCCGGCAGACATCCTCGTCTCTCTCCTGTGGCCAGCATTGTTGTGCACTGGGAACGGTCATTATTCATGATTGGTTTGACCCACTCTGACTCCCCATCGAGGGTTTGCCCTGTCCAGTGCAAGTGTGCAAACAAATGCCGCTTATCACATCCAACCCACCTCCCCCCCTGTGGAAGGGCTGTCAGAACACCGACACCGCCGCACGGACGATTGACGTTAATGCGCACATAATGATTGTAACAATTTAATTAAATCACTCAAATATCATAATTACTGCTTCCACGAGCCCGACACACATGTGGTGTGGCGGCCAGCATGCTGGGGCCTGCCACCGTTTGCATGTTTCTGTGTGTGTGTGTGTGTGTGTGTATGTTTGCGCGTGTTATAATAACACAGCTGGTGTGCATGCTCTTCCCGCTTGACTGTCACTTATTGTATGTAGGGCCATCTTCTCTTCACGTCCCATCATTCGCTTCACTCAATCGAATCTCCATTACCATCCCACATTACTGTTTTCTGCTTTTGTGTATGTGTATGTGTTTTCGGGTGTGTTTTAAACAACATTATTAAACACTGTCGTTTCTTTTTCCGTATTCTGTTTGCTCCATTTGTTCCATTTTTGCAACTCACTTTCCCATTCAACCAACCGCGTTCTTGTCCCGTTTATTTTTTACAACACGCACTCTCTTGCGTCCATTTTTTATATGTGTGTCTCACATCACATCTCGCCAAAAAAACCCGCCCGCCGCCCCACCCCTTCACGTCCACCGATGATGATGCTCGGTTTTTCGATTTTTGATCCAACTAATTATGATTCTCTTCTCTGCCTTCCCTCCTCCCCACTCCCCTTTTTTCATGCCACCTGCACATTCCGTGTGTGTATGTGTGTGTGTGTGTGTGTGCGTGCACGCCCTCCCCAATGTGTCCCATTGCAGCAGCAGATTCACGCACAGCAGATACCTGGCGGACCGCCGCAACCGATCCCGGGCCTGGGTGCACTCGCCGGTCCCCTGACTGCGTTCGGTGGGCCGATGGGTTTGCCGCACGGGGCACCGCAAAGCATGCTGAAGGCACCGCCCGATCTGCACCGGGAAGATTTGAAGGTACCGCTCGGCGGCCCTTCCGCCGAGGAGCGTATGGTAAGTGTGCTGTAGCATAACCGCAGGGCAAAAGTGAGGCGTGTACCGTGCAAGGCTCTAATTTCTGAACGCCGAAATGTATGCAATTAGAGCGTTTTGAGATGAAATTTTTGAAGAATGAGGAGTTGAAGTTAGAGAGTTTTTGAGCTGAATTAACGATATGTAACATAGATTCAAAATGATAGTCTATCACAGGGCTAGTATCGTAAATTACATTAAAATACAAATTAGGAAAAACATCGAATAAACAATGAAATTACCTACCCCAAATACATTGCTTAAGAGGAGGAGTATCAACAGTTGAGGAACTATAGAAAAATATACCAGCTTATTGGGTATCTAGCAATGGAATGTAATTTAATGATTAATTCTCTGAATTATTCTACAACATATAATTCAACAAGTCAGCTTAGTGAATAATAAAAAAGCTCCGATCTTTTTTTTTTTTTTTGAGTTGATTATAGTGTCATTATAAATTTACAGTGGACCCTCGTATAATGAATTTACTTCGTTCCAGTGGTTCTTTTGCTAAACGAAAAACACGTTTCGTGGGAGTCGTTTCTCTTTTAAACGTTTTTCTTTTGTATTTTGCAAGTGAAATGTTCGGTTCCGCCTAGAAATTCTAGAAGCCCAGTGCTAGAAATTGTATTTATTTTATTTTAATTTTCTCAAAACCGTAGCACCAGCCAACAAGCAAAACATTCACCTATTAGGAGTACAAGTTTCTTCGTGTCTGACGGTCGCTAGAAATCGAACGAATTTAAGCGTCAAAGTAATTAGAAAAATGTAAAAAGGGCAAACATTGTATCGATTATCGTCATTTAATGTACTACGGCATCGAGGAGACTACATACGTTTCAAATTATAACAAAAATCCATAATAATAAAATAATAAATGAGTTTTGCTCGTGATGCACGATTTAGTATATTAAAAAAGGAAATTTATGGAGTATTGAGATTTGCATGTAACTCTGTATAGATTTTATATACATATTTAAAGTTAAAAACGTTAAATGCAAGGTTCGACGCGAAACGTCATTTTTTTCATTCTCGTATCGAATAAGTATCACAACGGTTCTGTTCAATGGATACTAAAATAAAAGTAAAGCATACTTTACGGCGCTTAAACATTGAGCTAGGATTAATCTTTACCTTTTCCCAATGCAGTTCACACAAGACAAGTTAATCACAAATTAATCATTTGTTCCTTTCTCATCTTTCCTTTGCTTACTTTAGCGTAATTCCGTATCACCGGCGGATCGGGAAAAGTATCGACCACGATCGCCCCTGGAGCTGGACGGCGAAGCAAAGCGACGGAAAGAGGAAAAGCTCAACCACGTAAGTAGCGTTTCGGTGTTTCGATCGGTCCATAATATGCGTCCCCTCGCTTTTCCGCATTGTGTCCTGATGCCGGTCCGTGTTAGGAGTGGGTGTGTGTGTGTGTGTGTGTGTCATTTTTGTGATCCT